>PVIU01029182.1:0-17919 GCA_004026605.1 Ondatra zibethicus
AGATGATGGGGGAAGAGCCACTAGCCAATCACATCAAGTTGGGGTGTGGCTACTGGGACCCCAGGTAGAAAATCGAGAGAACTCAGGTACGCGCTCTCTCCATGCGGTGTCCGCCAGAGGGATCGGATCGCGACTTTGGTAGAGTGAGTTCCCCTTTTTCCTTTCATTAAAAATACCTGTTTCTATTGAGCTAGCTTGGTTATTGATTTGTGCCGACTTGATAATTCGTCATCATCTGGCGCCCAACATCATCCAGCTATACGAATCCTGGGCAAATAACCAAAGGATACTTCTTTCTAGGACAATGACACTTGCTGAACTACGTTCATAGCAGCTTTATTCATAATAACTAGAAGCTGGAAGCAACCTAGATGTCCCTCAACTGAAGAATGGATAAAGAAAATGTGGTATGTTTAAACAGTGGAGTATTACTCAGTTCTTAAAAACAATGACATCATGGATTTTGCAGGCAGATATAAGTAGAAAAAAACATCCTGAGCGATGTAACTCAGACCCAGAAAGACAAACATGGTATGCACTCACTTATAAGGGATATTATCTGTAAAATAAAAAATAATCATGGTATGGTTCACAGACCTAGAAAGGTTAAGTAACAAGGAGGGCCCAAAGAAATATACAAGGATCTCCCTGGGAGGGTGAAATAGAATAGATACCATGAGAGTACTGGGTGGTAGTGTAGGGAACAGGAAGTTTCAAGTAGAAGTTTATGGGGAATCCTATGGAAAAAGGTGATTCGTAACAGTGGGAGAAGGGTCACTAACGTTTTAGCCTCCTTATGTGACTTTTTTCCTCTTAACTGGATCCAGCCTTGATGGCATAGTGTGTACCTGGACTTTATTGTAGCATATTATGCCATGTTTGGTTGAAGTTCCTAGGAAGTCTGCTCTTTTCTGAGGAGAGATGGGGGGGGGGCTGGACCAGGGGTGAGGAGAAATGGGAGGGGGAGAGACTAGGGAGAGAGGAAACTGCGGTTGGGTGCAATATATGAGAGAATAATAAATAAAAAAGAAAAGAAACAGGCTTCTCTGAAGGTGGTGTGAATCTGGTAGTTTTTCTTGCATGGATTTTCAACCACAAAGCAACTCACCATTTGCTGAATCTCCTGTTTTGCTTCCTATGAGTAAGTCTGAATTATTTAAGTCACTGAATGAAATATCAATGCTTGGTACATGGCAGCAACCAGAAATTTGGTAATAATAGTAAAATAGTCGACTCTAACCCTCTAAGCCATGGCTTTCTAGTATACTGTGGATTTGCTTGTATATTTTACTGAGTATGACAGTCTTACAAATGACTGCAGAGTTATCTACCGTTTTCTCTACCTTAGTGTCTCCCTCCCAATTCAAATATCTCCACAGTGTTTTTATTCTCTCATTTTAAAGCTCCTCAGTGGATTGCCTTTATCTGTAAGATAAAACACAGATGCGTTGAGTATTCCCTTATTTAATTCTGTCCCTGCTTTTTCTATTCCCCTAAGCACATACCTCACGTGCGCACACATGCACACTGGTTCTCTCAGAACTGACTCTCATCAGTGAACGTCTGGCTGTGCCACGCTTGCTGTCCTAGTTACTATTCTCATTGCTGTGCCCTAATACCCAGCAGGAACAAGTCAGCGAGACTATGTCTGCTCACAGTTTCAGAGAGACTGCAGCCCATCAGTCATAGCCTGAGGCTGTGCTGTTTACGTGTACCAAACAGAAAGCAGAGGCTGCTAAGAAAGGAGGAACCGATGACACTTTTGATGGCCTAGTGCTTCCCGAAGGCCACGTTCAAAGCCCACACTAAGTAACCCACCGGCACCAGTCAGGCCTTGGAATAACTACAGCCAGGGATCAAGCATTCAAAACATGAAGCCATGGTGGTGTTTTGTATTTAAACTATAGACATGATTACTATTTTTTTTTTTAAGAAGACACCTACTTCTTCAGGACTCTTTGCAAGGCTACCCAGACAGCCTTTGTGTGAGTTTATGCTGTTCTCTCTTTCCTTATTGTACACCTGTCACAGCATTGGAAAAGAATCACTTACACAGTTAACTTCTTTTCTCACTGTAGACTGTGGTTCTTAATGGTTTCTGATATCATGAACCTATTTAGCATTCCAGTGAGGTCTGCAGTTCCTATTTCAGAACAATGCTTTTAAAAGTAGATAATAAACTACACAGGGTTACAAAAAAAAATCACTTCTACTGAAATTCAATTTCAAAGCATTCAGAACAACTTGATGACATCATAAGCTATCTGCTCTTTACTAATGCACTGAATAATAAAACATAATAAAAGCGATTTAGAGCGTTCAGTGTCCTTACAGCATGAGACATTGTGTCACAGGTGCTACCTCATTCGTCTGTAGTTTGTTGCCTATAGTCCTCATGTAGCTTAATGACAAGTGTCATTTATAGGATAAAATGTAATTAAAGTGCATTTGTTCTTTAAAAATGCTTATAACTCTCTTCTCCCTGCTCTAAATGAAAATCTTTGTGCTATATTACCCATATCATAATGAGGTATACCACATTTGCCTTATCATAAATGAAAATTGTGTGAGTCTATGTGAATACAGAGGGGTTAATTATTATATGACCGTATGGTGGTAACACAAACAACAATGAGGAGCCCAAGACCTATCATTATGTCAATATACATATAAATAATATATATTATGTCAATATACATATATATATATTCCTAGGTGATATACACACATATTTAGTATAGATTCCCAAAGCTCATCATTTATAACAATACAAATATGTATATATCAATTCATTTTCTAGGTTACACACACACACACACACACACACACACACACACACACACACACCAGGGAGCCTGAAAGCTCCCCATTTTTAAGCACATGTATATATCTATATGTCTAAATCAGGTACCAGGAAAGGAACTGATTTGGAGATAAAACTAAACAAGACAAAAAAAAAAACCCTTATTTCATGGGGCTTGGGTTCCCATGGAAGATGAACTCAGTATTCATCTGTTGTAAATATCACTACTTGTGCATGAACTTGAGTGTTCCTTTGCTTTTTCATCTTGTAAAATCACTAACCAGTGAGAAATATTATTATAGATTTTCATCAAGATATTCTTAGCTGGCTGCAAAAAGATATTTTTAAAAACTGAGAGTGATTGTTATTATTCTTTAAACATATTTTTCCTACTACTGGCTACATTTAGAGATCTTTGACATAAAGTATTATTTTCTTTATATCCTACCTCA
The DNA here is from genome assembly GCA_004026605.1 of Ondatra zibethicus. Classification (NCBI taxonomy): domain Eukaryota; kingdom Metazoa; phylum Chordata; class Mammalia; order Rodentia; family Cricetidae; genus Ondatra; species Ondatra zibethicus. The sequence continues at coordinate 3,256 of PVIU01029182.1, forward strand.
GCTCTATGGCCCAGGGAACTTCACAAAAAGTAGGATACTGTAGATGGAAGTTTCTGTCCTGCCGGTTCACAGCTGGTCAGTCCCAACAAAACACATAGAGGTTTATATGAATTCTAAACTGTTTATCCTATTAACTCAGGTTTACTATTAGCTAGCTCATACAACTTAAATTAACCCATAATTCTTATCTAAGTTTGGCCACGTGGCCTGGTATCTTTTATCCGTGCAGCATTTTCATCTTGCCTCCTCTGTGTCTGGGTGGTGACTACAGCTGAGCCTTTCCTTGTCCTAGGCTCATCAGCCCTCCCATACGTCCTTCCTGGCTACTGGACGACCAGTGTTTCTTTAAACCAATACGAGTGGCAAACCTTACAGGGTAAAGGAGCACTATCTCATAGCAGGACACGGAGGCTATCTATCTGGAGGCTAGAGGAGAATGTCAGAAACACTGCCTTCATGACATGACACTGTATTGCAACCACTGTACACAGTTCTGTGTAAGATGAAGCTCTCTAGTTGTACATCAAGGACATGTAACTCCCATCCTTCACCATTAGTGGTTGGTAGAGAAGTGGGCATCTGCTATGGGAGAACCCTTCTGTATGCTTTAAATGTTTGTTGCTTCTATTGGTTGATAACAAAAGCTGTTTTGAGCTATAACAAGGGAGGATATTAGCTTGGCTGAAAGCCAAACTGAATAGAGAGGGAAAGAAGGGTGGAATCAGGAGAGGCGCAAGCCAGCCACCCAAGAAACAGGATGCCAGCAGATTGGTAAAAGCCACAATCTTAATTTCAATGTAAGAATTAGTTAGCAATAAGCTTGAACTATAGGCCAAACCATTTATAATTAAGCCTCTGAGTGAATTTTTAGAAATGGCGTTGAAAGGGGAGGGACAGAGAAACCTCTGTTTACAGTACTACTTGTCACTAGTGGCATAGGCTCTGAAAAACTAGATCAAAAGAACAAAGGGGCAGGAAGGTGGATACCAGAGGATAAACGCAGGAGTGAATATAACCCCACAACAAATGACTCCCATGATATATATTTTCCTGAGTGTATATGCAGATGATATATAAATGTGTGTGTATATGTGTATGAAACCTCAAAAGTAAACATTCAAAAGAAAGCAATGTCAAACTGTAATTACCCCATCTCTGTGTATGGAATCACAAGGTTTCTATTTTCTGAGCACAAAGGCTTCTGTCGCCTATTTAATTTTTAACTTTGAATAAAATTAAAACAGAGGAATTCAAGAATAGTGATAACTGTACTTATTTAGTGTCTTTCATCATTCTAATTATTAATGGGAGAAATGTAAGTAGTTTTACATATGTTACAAATGCATGCTGCTACTTTCAAAAACATATGTTCAACGCAAAAATAGTATTTAAAGACTTGTTAGGGTAAACTGAATCAGTTTTAAACATATAGTTAAGAATTTTCCATGTGAAAAAGAACAAATTCATGACTGACAAGTAATCTATAGGAGATCTGATGCTTCTTATGACATAAATATCCATAACTTGTAATTACAAGGTTAGATTTTGTTTCTTGTCTTACTGGAAATTTTTTTGACTGACAGGCACTGTCTCATACAAACTTACTCAAAATAAGTTTATATTCAACTATAGCTGTTTCTCCCAATAATTGTTCTTTACATTTGAGCATACTTAAAACTTAAGCTCTAGATGTTAAGTTTTGATGTTGGTTTCCTTTTTGTTGCACTTATATCTGTTTCATTGTAGTCCATATCCTGATACTTACTTTCTACCTAACAATTTAATTTGAAAAAAATAATAAAATATATATTAAATGCACATTTCTTTAGATAGACCTACAAAGCAGTCTACATTGGTCTATATTACTGGTAACATGCATTTAAGTACATTTAATTTTGTCCCACTGTTCCATTGAAGAAAATATACATTATAATTTTTCTTTTCTTTTTTAAAGTAGTACCATTTTTCACAATTCTGCATCTTAAAAAATTATTTTATGCTCAAATTAAAGTTCCTCTGATCTACTCTCTATTAAATGAACAATATAGGAGGAAAAACAAAATAAAACTATCCTGAGACACTATCATCAAGAAAGCCATCTGGGCTGCAGCTCCCTCAGCACTTTCGGGCATGGATCCGTCCAGCTCATCACCTGCTCAGTGGGAGAGCAACACTCAGAGAGGTCATTGGATCTGCTGACACGAGCTCTAGATGATAAATAGAGCCAAATGCTGCCAACAGCACGAGGATATTGCAGTGGACAGCCAAAGTTCTTCAGGGCAGAAAGCACATAAAATGAGGTATACACTTTCCAGGCGCAGCAATCTGTGATTTTAACTGGTGTTTCCAAGACAGAGGTTTTCCTCATGTGCTTTTTCAGATCTCACAAAAGATTTTTTTTTGGGGGGGAGGCACGTATAATCACAAAATTTTAAATGTCAGTAGTAACATGATAATTGCATATCTACAAACGTCTCCTAAGGTCCCAAGTCAAAGACCTAAAAGGATTAGATGTAGTACCATTAATTGAAAAATCCTTTTAGGTCCTTGACTTGGGACGGAAAGGTGAAAAACTTGGGATAGAATGGTGCTCAAGGACATTGAGCTTTTATTAGGGATGCTACATATTTTGTTTTTATTCCTTGGAGCTTGACAGGGTAATTAAAACCTGGCAAGGCAACCATCGAGGCACCATGTCAAATTAGCAGTCTCTGAAGCTTGTATGTCGCCTGCTACTGGTTTTGGAAGCTGAGAGGTGGGTGGATAACGCGTGTATCTTCAGTGCTTGACAGAGCTAAAGGGAATTTGTCCCCCAGTGCTGGCACTGAATTACTACAGCGTGACACATGCCGATGCGTGTTGGCGTCTGCAAGGGAGCAGATGTCTCTCTGACAGGTTAGTTGGAGGAAACAGTTTGCATAGTAAAAAGATGCAAGAGATTGGGGGATGGAATAAAGAAATTTGGAGAACTTCCCACCAGACCTGCAGTTCTCACTAATGCAGGTGGAAGGGGAAAATGATTTCTCTTCTCTCAGATTTTGGGAGTAAGTTCTGCATTTTGAATAGCTGACAGCATTTTATAGCTGTGTGAGAATGACAGGGGAAAACTTTTACGTTTCCCTCCTCATTTTCAAAGGCACAAAGTCCCTTCGTGTGACTCAGAATGCCTTGATCATCCATCGGTGCTGCTCTCCACTCCATTTTAAATAACAGTGCTTGAGGAGAAACAGCCTATTCTTCAAATTGACATTTAAGACTGTTAAGAATACCACAATGCCTTCACTTAGCAGTGTGTGTGTGTGTGTGTGTGTGTGTGTGTGTGTGTGTGTGTGTGTGCGCGCGCGTGTGTGTGTGTGTGTGTGTGAGTGTGCATGTGTTTCTGCATGCATGCACACTGCCTGTTTGATCAGCAAAGTAACCCTGAGTAATAATGAAATTAAAGGCTTTTATTTAGGGACTCTGCTTATGTAAGCTTGAATTTTACTTCAGTGGTCACAATATTATCTTTGGTGTTTTTCCTTTGAGGGATATTAATGGAAATAAGACTAATCATTTTTCAAATTAAAAATAAATAGGATGCCCCAAGAGATAGACCTGCTCTTGTCGTAGGGAAAGCTAATTTAGGGTCCTTCAGATCTAGGACTGATAAGCAATCTATGTGTCCAGAGCGAAGCAGAACAGCGGAATCTATACCCTCCTTGTGAAACCTGGGCATTTGGTGAAGATGAACTTTTGGGTCGCAGAGAGTAAGAGTGACAATTGACACTAGGTTCTTCATGTTCCCTATGAATCTAGAGGAATAAAAATCTATGAGAGACTGAGTCATGTGGAAACTTCTCCATCACTCTAAAGTCTAACAGAAACTTTGAATGAGAAGGTGCGAGTGGCCTTTCATTTATGAGTTTCATTCTAACAGCTGGAAAACATCAAGATTTTTGTTTGTTTTTGGACTGGAATTGACATTGTAGGCATTATTAACCTTGAATTTATGACTGCTTCTCTGGCCTAAGCCACTGAAGCTAGGGTTACAGTTATGTACCTCTCTACTATCACACTACACATAACAAGAAATTATTATCCTAATTTCTCTCACGTATCTTAGATTTCTTTGATAACTGTCAGTTTTTCAGGCAACTCTACAAGTCTTTGAATGTTTGTTTATGATTTTACTTCATCTTCAGAATGATGGCAGTATTTGTTAAGCACTTTCATCTGTCTATATATTCTAGTTTTTTTTTTCTTTCTGTTCCTGTGATGAAACACTTAGAGCAAAAACAACTTAGGGAAAGGGTTTATTTGATTTACAATTCCAGTTCACAGTTCATGGTTAAAGGAAGCAAGAACATATAGTGGAAATCACAGAGAAATGCTGCTAACTTGCTCCCTCCTAGCCCCATGCTAAACTAGTCTGCTTAGGGAATGGTGCCGCCTCCCCACAGTAGGCTATAAACTCTTGTATTGATCAATAATGAAAACAATCTCCACAGTCATGCCATGATCCAATTTGGTCTTGGCACTGTCTCAGTTGATTTCCTTCTCAGATGACTCTGGGCTGTGTTAAGCTGACAGACAGTTAAAGCTAACTAAGACACCTTATTTAAATAAAATTGCCCAACTTCCTCTTTTTAGTTATAGACATATTTGTCCTGTATGCTAATTCACATTGGTAGGAGAACTTAAGCATTGGTTATTTAGTTGTTTCAATATATGCCTCATGCCACTATGTAAAGTATTTTTACATGATTATAATTAATCTGAACTTTACTATTTATCCACATTTACCAATTTCTGGTTTTTCATTCATTCTTTCCTGGAGGTGTTGAAACCCCCCCCCCCAGCAAATTCTTTTGAAGATTTTGTGTTGATATTTGCAACTGTTCATTGAAGGTAACAGTGAGACTATCTCAGAATATCTTAATTCTCTTAATTTTAGGATAATGTTGTACAATTTGTGGGTTGATTAATAAGATTTTAAAGTCACATGGTCATAATGGTATATCATTACAATGCTTTATTGAGTATTATTTAATTGTAAATGGCTGAATTTTATATTAGATTTGTGAATTCAATATGGTTAATTTCATGTTCTTTCCTGTTTTATTTTAATATGCTGTGAGATGATTTTTGCAATGGATGACCAGTCTCCTAGTGATTAAATAGGGGCAGGTTACAGTAAAGGTCATAATTTAGATGCTAATATTAAGAAAACATGGAATGAAATTCCAAAATCAGGGACAATGGCACATATCAGCATTTGATTCTTGGAATGAATTTTATTAATAGATGTTTTAAAATATTAAATATGAGATTCGTATGATCTTATATGATTTTTCTGGATTTTATCACTTTGCTATTTTTCAACTTTCAGGTAGAATTATATGAAACTTTTCACCCCATACAGGCTATTCTGCACTATTTTCTGAATGTCCCCCGTATTAGACTTTTGTAGAGTCTTTGTAGGAAAATCATGTTGTGTTTTCTGTATGCTTCATTGGTCTCCCACAGCCTTGCCTAGATGATCTGCCTTATGAATTGTTAATTAATTGGAGAAAGTATAAGCACTGCTACTTATTTTCAGTGACTCTTCACATTTGTATTATGAAGTTACATATAACAATTTATTTATTATTTGGGATATGGATTTATCATATGGAGACAAATATTTTTAAATTCCTTCATATAGAGCAAAATAGATTTTGAACAGTTCTGGAACCAAACTCATCTTCAGCTTGGAGAGAATGTTTAGTCCCCAGCCTGGGCAGATTTATTCTTTCAGGCAAGAGTCCTGTGTCATAAACAAGATCTCAACCTTTAGGCCAGGAAGGATCTGAACTTGATACAGTGGGATGTACTATGAAACTGTGAACAAAGGAAGACTTCTTTTCTCAAGTCGTTCTTTTCCTGCATTTTGTTGTGAAATCACAAGCAGCTAAGACAACTGGCTTAAGTGCTCTCTGCCAATTACTTCCCCTGAAAGGCAGAATGAAAATAACATACTTGAGAGAGTGCTTTCCAGCTTGTCTCTCTAGGTGAGGGGGTGGGGTGGGAAGGGCTTTGAAAATGCTCTGTTTACTTTGGTTGAATGGGAGTTCTTCTTTTCTTATTGGGGCTTTCTCTTTCCTAAGAGAAAGTTTATGAAGAGAAAGTCTAAGCTGCTTCCTCACAGTGTGTTTTCAGTCTGACAGTGGAAACTGCTGTTTTAGTAAAGATTCTAATTCATAGCTTTTCCTGCAGAATGATAGCAACATTGCTTCTCAGCTTACCTTACAGAAAATAACTAACCAATCAAACCCTGTTTGCTTCAGTGAAAGGCTTAGCCTAGTAGCAAAATTTTCTCCTTTCTGGGTCAGAGCAGGGCTAGTAGAGTTCAACTACAGCTAGTACAGTGTCAACTACAGCTAGTAGAGTGTCAACTACAGCTAGTAGAGTGTCAACTACAGCTAGTACAGTGTCAACTACAGTTAGTAGAGTGTCAACTACAGCTAGTACAGTGTCAACTACAGCTAGTACAGTGTCAACTACAGCTAGTAGAGTGTCAACTACAGCTAGTAGAGTGTCAACTACAGCTAGTACAGTGTCAACTACAGCTAGTAGAGTGTCAACTACAGCACGTTTGTCTGTCTGTCACTTCACACACACAATTACCAAACTCTGGGTCGGGCAGGGCTAGTAGAGTGTCAACTACAGCACGTTTGTCTGTCAGCCACTTCACACACACAATTACCAAATCTACAATAACGATAATTGTAGTAAGGAGGCCACTAGTTCGTTCCTGGCCGCTTAGCCCCAAAATAATCACATAGAAACTGTATTAATTAAATCACTGTTTGGCCCATTAGCTCTAGCTTCTTATTGGTTAACTCTTACATACTAATTTAACCCATTTCTATTAATCTGTGTATCGCCATGTGGCTGTGGCTTACCGGCTAGAATTCCATCTGGCTTAGCGGGGATACATGACTTCTCTCTAACCCTGCCTTCCTTTCTCTCAGCATTCAGTTTAGTTTTCCCTGCCTACATAAGTTCTGCACTGCAGTTTTTTTATTCATTAATGGTAATCACAGAATACAGTGGGAAATTCCACATCAGATAATTTTGGTTAAATAGATGATTGACGATACTCTACTCCCAAACTTAGCTTAAATTCTATGTTGTATCTAAAAGCTTACCTAAGGAAGCATTCAAAAAAGGAAAAATTGGACCATGGAATGTTTAAACTCAGCTAATACATCTGCAAGGCAACTTTTACATATAACACACAGGGAAGATTATGGAAGAGGTGGTAGGAAGATTGTCCAGAGGCTCAGGATGTCTATAGTGCGACAACATCCCCTAGACATGATAGGAAAAATATACCCATGAAATAATATAATTGCCTAAATTATAGTGTAATGACAATGCTAGCTGGCATAACAACAATGGACAAAGAAATTTCTCCTGATCCCACCTTCGATAAACAGCTAAAGGTAGTCAGTGGCTGTTGAGAGAAGGGGAATTAGAATTTTTTTCAGAACATGAGCATGGATTGTTCAACTCAAGTTGTTAGTACTAGACATATGCACATAACATCAATGTTAAATAAACACAAGCACATGCGTGTATGTGTATATAAATGTAATGATAATAATTAAAGAAGTGACCAGGTATCTGGTTGGATGGATAGGGGAGGGGTGGGAATGATGTGGATATAGTGCTCAAGTATGAAGTTCTTTAAAAAAATACCTGGAAATCTTTTTTATTTATGATTAAATAAAATCAATTTGAAAGAATAATAAAGTACATACTTTTATCAAAATAGAGTAATTATGAAATAGTATTCATCTATTCAGCGCATGCTGACAGTCTTTTAAGGGCCTGGCACCAGGTTCAATGCCAGGGTGATGATGAGCCAAGGAACTGAATGATGCAGCAAGCCATGGCCATACAAGTATAGTCAGGAGGGAAGTCCAGGCACAAGTCCACTGAGTCCTACTGATTCTATAACATTAAAATCACCACTTACATGATTATTTTGTTCTTCCAATGAAGCCTCAAAGGATGTAGAAATTTGAACCTAAGCACTACACATTTTCATGATGATTTCTGTTGACCTTATAGTTTAAATTATGAAGCAGACAGGTAAAATTATGAATGCTTACGCGAGCAAGCGAGCACACACACACACAGACAATTTTATCTTTCACTTACTTCAAGGTCTCTTATGTTTAATGCACAATTCATAAACTTTTTAATATTATGGTTAAAATAACTTTAGTCCAATTTGCATTTCAATGATGTTAGGAACAGCCATATGGATGATGAAGGCAGTGTTAGGGCATTGCTGATGAACAGCTGTTCTGGTTGGTTGAATCTTTGCTTATGATGACCACTATTGAGTCATTATACTTCTGCATTGGCTTTATATGCCTCTGAAAGGAATTCAGAATTATCAGAAAGAATAGAGAGAGATCTATCTGTGTACAATTGGATAATTCCCAGTGTGACAGCTGTGTCTTGCTAAGACAGAAAGTGACTCTGGAAATGAGATGATTTGACTTCAGGCTCCTTTATTTTGTGTTTCTATTTTTCCAAGTGTTTGGAAACTGCTTACATTAAAATTGTTCTTTTAGGTTGATTTCAAAATACTTTTAGGCTGCTGCTGTGAAAAGCTGAGCATATATTTTCTTTACTTCCTTGACAGTCATGTAGTTGAGAAGAAGAGACATAGTAAAGACATTTCTTCTGGAACTCTGCTACTCTTGATTTTATTCCAAGAATATATGAGGAGAATTACACATGCAAACCTTAGTGGATCTCAGCTACTGTGGGCCAAGTACTGAACTGTGTAATTTTGCAGTTTTGTTGTTTCCCCTCAGTCGTCAACCCTCTCTGCAGTTTAGGGAGTTGAAGAATCAACCAGTAAGTTATGAATCTCAAACTCAAATGTGAGGCAGGCCTGCTTTAACTCAGTCATTGACATTTCTTTAACACATTGATAGTCCCCTTCCGATTCATGAACAGAAAGAGAGAAGAGTTAAAGAAGGACACAATCCAGTAGCAGTGCCTAAATATGTAATGCTTTTACTGCTTATTTAAGATTACAGGTTTAGGTAGCATTTCTCAGCTTGAGCTAACACAGACTCCAGATAATATCTTCAGATTCCCAGGAGTCTTGGATGACTGCACACATCACAGTAATATTGAAATAATACTCTATTTATTTCCACTTGGATGTTTTATAAATTGGTTCAAATCCTTTATTATGACAGAGATAAAAGCATAAATTTAAAATCTGAAAACTTCCTGCTTGCAAAATTTTGGATATAGAATATTGTTTCTATGTAACTTTTAACATTGGGGATAATGAGATGGTTTAGTGGGTAAAGTAGTGTCTCCTTCAACTTGTCCTCTGGATTCCATGCTCTCTCTCTCTCTCTTTCACACACACAGACACACTGAATAAATATAAAAAATAGTTAAACACATCTCGGCATGTCACTCATTTACTTATATGCATCCATTGAAATGGTGATATTGGCTCATTTGTGAGATAAATATACAAATATTATTGTTTTTTTTAATCCTGAAAGAATGAAGTACATACAAGCTTCCCTCTAGGAAGAAATTTTGAGTGGATATTGGTTCTAAGAGAGGTATAAAAGCTCACAAGTAGACCACATGCAAGTCCCATGCTCAGAAAGTGAGACAGGTTACAAGGCTGTCATCTAAGCTTTGGAAGAGAAGATATTGTTTTTTAGCACCATCCTCTTTCAGATTTTTTTTAAATTTCACAACTGATAAGCAGTTCTGTCTGAACTGAATTCTTAACTAAAAATCCTCCCAAAACCCTTTGTTAATTTTAAATTAAATAAATCTGCTGTGAGATATTAATCTCTCTTTGGGGGTGGAAGAGTGTTCTCACCTTGACTCTTTCTAGGCTATAGGGTATGATTTACTTTTGAGTTTATTTATACTTTAAAAATTAATAGAAATTATAGAGAATAATGTTGTATATTGAATTTTATGGAGACTGTAAGTGATTTTTCGAAACAAGTATGAGTTGAATTTTACATTTAGCTATAAATGAGAAGGATAGTAATGAGAGAACATATTTGCTTCATTAGAAGCTACAGTTAATGCATTGGTGCTAAGCGTTTCTTTCCACAGCAGAGAAAAGGTCTTCAATATAAAAGAAAACATGTTCCTGAAACTCTGTGTCAAGACAAAAGTTAACAGATTATCTACCTAGAAATTTAATCTACAATTTAATAAAATTTAGCTGCTCAATCACGGAAGATAGAGGAATGTACACTGACGAACGAAGGTGACTCCACAAACCAAATTGAAAGGTACATGTTGGAGTCCGAATGCACCATGCCAGGTATGTCATCTGTGTGTCTCCCATGTTTTGATGTGGTCTGGAAGAAACTTCATGTGACAAAAAGGAGTCCTAAGAGAAAACATGGTTCATTTCTGACTATTATTAACAATGACAAAATGTTTGTAGAAAGCTTTAAGTTGTAAGAGGAAAGTGGAGTTTTTCATATTCCTCTAGTTCAGGACTAAAACTGCTGGGAGCCTCAGCAGTTGCAGCGATTTGAACACACAATGAATTCTGAGGTTAAAATCACACCTCACCTTCTTCTTTCCATGAACTTCTATCAAATATTTGTAATGACTAGCGAGATGAATAAAATAACACTGGATTAGAGGTTGAACAATTCCAATTGTGACTTGAGTGTGTATGCATAAAAAAGAAAGGGTAGACAAAGCAAAACCCAGCTGTTTTTTTTTTTAATTACTGTGTTTATATCTGTGGACTAAGCTGATTGAATTTTCCAAAGTAGGAAAAGAAAGCTCTCATTTTGCGAATGCTAAGTCTCTTGTCACTAATGACTCTTGCGTATGCTCACTTCCTTTATTTCATCTTGCAGAAACTGTGTTACAAATCCCCCTGAACCTGGAGCCAGTTTAGAGAGTGGGGAAGAGGAAAATCTCAGTTTTTGTCTCCATTAAATATTCTCAGTCATGAGTCAGTGGGTTGGAGAGAGGGCTCAGGTGTCAAGAGCACTTGTTTCTCTTGCAAAGGATCTAGGCTTGGTTCCCAGTAGCTCCACATGGTGTTTTACAGCCATCCCTAATTCCAGTTCTAAGGGATCTGACATTGGCTTCTGACATCCTCTGGCATGCATGAAGTGTGCATACACACCTGCAGGCAAAACACTCGCACACAAAACATAAAAAAATCTAAAAAATAAATGAGATCTTTAATTGCTTATATAGTCTTAAATTTCTTTTTATACAATTCCTAAAAGAGCAGTGAGATTGAAGTATTTCCATACACAACATTTAAAGTAGAATACCAAGTATCAGCTTTAGCAAATCCATGAACTCAGAAGTAGCAAATTTGTCAGTTTGTAGATCATGTTACAGACACTCTTACAGTTTATGAGATTTAACCTATCTACCCTATAAAATGAAAATTATTATTAGACACATTAGACCCTGGAATGCTGGTTGTTTCTGCTACACGTGTTTGATTCTTTCTTTCCTTCTATTAACACCAGAGCCTATATCATACATGGCTCATAGCCATACTTCTCTGATCTTATCAACAGCCTGTGAGTTAGCCCTCCATTTCTATTATTGGTAAGGTATACATTTTATAATTATATAGAAAAACTGTACGGGAAAAGATACTGAAGCAAGCCATCATTATGTATCTCAGGCTTGGTGTCTGGCATCCATTACTCTTAAATTGTATTTGGTAGTTTTATCATAATAATACTTTGACACCTTTAAGGAGACCATTCATTCAGTACGTGGGTATTCATGAAAGAAGCCATTCTATATTCCACGGGGTTACTCTCAATTAGAAAGGATTGATTTTCTCAGACTGTAATGTGAGCTATTACATGTGAGTGTGAACACATTTCATCAGTCTAGGCTTGGTTTGCTATGATCATATGGAGCATGAGTCAATATCTACACTATAAAACGGTGAAGGAATCAAGTGTTCTGAAATGCCTCTTCTTTACTTGGTGTTCTTAATGTTTTCTTTGTTTTCATTTGACTAGAACTGGAAATCTGCAAAGATCTCTCCAGGGATTTGTGTACAGCATACCATGATCTCTTTTCTCAATTTGATCATTCATGAAATCAAACCTCTGCATTTAGAATGAAAAAAAAACTGTTAATAATGAGAACAGCACAATGTTTACAATCGTCAGTACAGACTACAGGTGAGTACCTGACTGTCTTCAGTTGTTTGTGTAATGGCAAATTTTCCTTGGCATATTGAGGCCAGTTGAATTTTTTTCTGGGAACTTAGCACACTAAGAACAAAGGCCTTCTTAATCCTGCCAGGTCTTCAGTTCGTGGTGTTGCTTTTTTTTTTTTTTTGATGCCTCTGCTTCCTTACCCTTGTAAGATCTGCGAAGCTTTAGCTTAGTTGTACTTTGTTGTTTCATCCAAATGTCCTAAGAATAACATTTCTGTAGGTGTAAATCTACATCTATTTTTCTATCAGTGAAATGGTTGAAAAGGTCTTGTGTAGGACTGATGCACTAGCTCAAGAAACTTGCTGTAGAAGCCTGATAACCAAAATCCAATCTGCAAAATCCATGAAAAGATAGAAGAAAAGAGCCGCCTCTTTAAAATCATCCTCAGACTTCTACACCTGTGCTGTGGTACTCATATGGCTCAGTTCCAATTGTTCACACAATGATAATAAAACAAAACAAATAAATGGAATGGTGGGGATAAATGGTTACCACATCAATATAAGAATTAATTCAGATGGAACAGCAGTATATTTAAATGAATACTAGGCATTGTAATCAAATAATTAAGGCTTTTATTTAAATGAAATATGGAAGTGTAAGGGAAGACGAACAGATATTAAAGAGAAAAAATGCTTGATGTCTTCAGGCAGTAATATACTCAAATATCATTTATCTGTCATTATTGTGAAATTTTATAAATCATCCTATATAAATAAAAAAGTTTGGCTTGTTGAAGCATATAACTGAGGGTCAAAATGTCATATGTTTGGAAGGAACATTGTATTAAATTTACTAAATACCACCTTGCTTTCCTTTAGAATTACTTTTTATGATTTTAAAACCAATACTTGAAGAAAAATTATAAAATAAGAAAAAGGAAAAAATTAGAATCTCCTGTATCCCTTATGACAGAAATGAGAACACTTAATGAAATATGTTTTCTGTGTAATCATATGTTTACATGCTAGATGTGGTCTCAGAAGTGGTCTCGGTTTCCTGACTGGACTAAAGTACATAAACACATATGCACACAGATTCACACACACACACACACACACACACACACACACACACACACACACACAAAGTAGTTTTCATTAATTCCAACTCATGTGATAACTTAGTTTTATTGAACTGGTCATTGGATTCCATTCATTTGCTTTTGAATGGAAAATTTTACAATATAGTTGTATTATCTGTAATTAGTACTTTTAGTTCTGGGATATGAACCCAGGATCTTGTGTACAGTAGGCAAGTACTGTTCCAGTGAGTTGCTCCCTCCTTTTCTTACATTCACATTTTCTTCAGATATCTTCCTTTGTTTTCATAGCTATTTCTCTGTGAGGGAGGGAAATTGTATCAGATATTCAGGGTTATATACATAAACAGTTACTGAGTTTTATAATAGGTTAGTCCAGTGTGAGCAACTGGACTCTCCTGAAATGTACAGTTCTTAACTTATGGGAGCCCATTAGCTTACTTGAAAACACATGTATGTAAAATAGGAGAAATACTTGTCTCATACCAGGAAGTAAATAAGAGGCAAGAAGCAGGCAGATTCCCATCGTCTCTTGAGAGTAAGTCCCAAATGACCTAACCATCTCCACTAGGTTCCCATTGACCCTCAAAAAAATCAAGGGATCAGGTCTCTATCACACAGGATTTTGAGAGAACTTTTCAGATCCAAACTATAGAAAATGCTAAAATAAGTGTTTGAAATACTTGGAATGAAAAGAAGAGAGGCTGAAAAAATATGACCAAGTACTCACAGTTTTAAAAATGCATTTATATGTATTTTGACAAATGAAAAGAACACATATAATTTGACAAACATGTGCTGATCAAACAATATTTTCAAAAAGAAAAAAGTTTTTCTTTGGAAACTTGCAAAGTCTATAGAGCAAAGCAAGCCCATCATGGGCATCTGCCCACAACTGAAAGTTGCCTTTAAATAAGTGCATCAGATTCCAAGCCTGGCAGCGGCATGGATTTAATTTAATTCTCTTTGTTTTAGGATGCTAGGTATACCATAAATTCATGGCAAACTAGAAATTTTTGACCTCTTTGTTGTACACACGCCTGACTATAATAAGGACTAATGAATGAGATGGACATATTGATAGTTTCACTAGCATGGGGGCTGTGTGCTGAAAATACATAAAAAATGTAGGAATTCAAGATTTGATTCAAGTTGTCATTTATAGGGGCTGGTCCACCTACTGAGACAGTGTGCCTGAACTAATGGGAGCGCACCAATCCACCTGGACTGGGACTGAATGAGCATATGATCAAACCAGACTCTCTGAATGTGGCGGCGAAAGTTGGCAGATGGAGAACCCATCAACAATGACACCAGGACCTATCTCTTCTGCATGTATTATCTTTTTGAGAACCGAGTCTT
>PVIU01029183.1:0-17914 GCA_004026605.1 Ondatra zibethicus
CTCATTGATCCACCGAAGGGCCTCATGGGCTGAAAGTGTCCAGAGTAATGTTGACTGATTAGTTTAAACACAGGTGAATTAATGTATACTCTCCAATCGAAGTGAGTAAGATAGTTTTAAGTAGTCGTATTTTACAGTATTTTCATTGCAACCATAAAGCCTGCCTGGATTATCTTATGCAGACAACAAGCACAGCAAACACAGCAAGTCCAAAACAACCTACCAAGTATCATAGGAAGACGGTCGAAGGGATGATGCTCCTGGCCAGGTCTTATATCAAGTCCGAACAACATGACTGTTACAAACTTACCATTTTACTCTCTGATGTAATTCAAGTCTGCATTTTAAATGTCGACTTGTCCAAAGTGACACTATTTATTAAATTCTATGTGTATGATTATCCAGTTATTTTGTTTAACGAGATGTATCACTCATTATAGCAGTGATCCCACACACCAATAACCAAGGCAAAACATTAGTGAAAATCTACCGTGCTGTATAAATTTTCAAACTTGTTTCTTTTGTATGGAAAAACTGATGGCCAGAAATATACATTAAGTTTGAAAACACAGATTAATGTTCAGTTAAATGTCAAGCTTGTTCATCATGTACTGCTGTATATCACTTACATTTGAAAGATATTAACAAAAGCAGCTCAAATGACATTTAATCCAAAATATTAATCGCCTCATTGTCACTTGGATAAATTAATGAGCCCTGAGGAAGTTATAATTGACATAGAAGAAGGTTTATAGAGTATAGAGAGGTGAAGCTGATGGAAGATGCCACTTGAATTCCACTTCACAAAGACAAAGAGCCTTTGTGAGTTCTACAGTAATAAGAGTTAAAGGTGATCTCCAGGCTCAAGAAGCAATTGTTATGCACAAGGGTGAGGAAAGGGGCAAAATGGGGCTCAGCCTGACGATTCTAATGTCATGTGTTCTCTAGAAAAGCAACATCATTTCGATTTGACTTATGTTTGATTTGCATTTTATCTCTTGTCTGTACCACGTGTGTATACCTCGTCTCCTTTTGCAATGGAGTTTCAAATCACCAGCCTTCACACCTAAGAGGTATTCCGAAGTGAAAGCCCACTAGAGTTTACTGCTCCTAAAACAGAACAACTACCAAAATCCTGGAGCTAAGGACAATGGGCTGGTAATTATATCAAAATCTCACTATTTCCATGAATTCAGTCTCTCCAAACTTGATATACAAATGTAAAATTCTGTTGGGCTCTTGGATGCTGGTCTCAGTTTCATTTTCATGAAAACTAGGGATGAGCTCCTCCAGTTGTAAAACCGAGTTGTGAAATGTTGTGATTGACAGAATTATATGCAACTGTCACTTAATCAAGTTCATAAAAAATACAGTATATCAAATCATAGAAAAGAAAGCATGGATTCTAACCACTTTGTCCTCCTTTGGGAAAACATCCAACGAAGCAGAGCAGGGAGAGAAGAAAGAGAGAGAAACAAGAAATGAGCCTCATATTAATAAAGTGATGTCAAGGCAACAAATACATTTCTTCAGTGTTAAAACATATAAAGCACATGCTGGATGCAAGAACTGAGCCCACTCTCCTTTGTTTTAGATTTTAGACTAGTCCTACATTTAAAGTATTATTTGGTGTCAGGCATCCTGACCCATATCTGCAATCCTAGCTCTCAGAAGGCTGGGCCCGAAAGATCGCAAAGTTGTTATCAGTCAACAGCAATATGCTTCAGAGAGCAAGCAGTATCTCAAAAGCAAAAACAAAGGAAATCTTCAGAAAAAAAATGTCAATTTGCCACATGCTACCTCCTATTATTGAAAATACTTTATTAAACACATAGAACGATACCAAAATTTTATTAAAATTACAGTGAAAATGGTTAGAAACAAAATTTATAAGAATATCTAATAAAATGTCATATATAAAAATAGGAGAAATACAAGTACTTTAGGCATGATGACTTATCCCATAACAGTAAAAATAGCATTTATTTATATGTATTTCAATATTTTATCATAAGAGAAAACAGACTTAAATACTATTTTGCTCTTACCCGTAAGACAAAATTTTAAGCTGTACCTTCTTTAGTTTTACTTCTTCAAATATTTATTTCAATTTGTGGTAATTTTAGTGTAAGAGGGATGAATTAAAACATGCATCAGTATCTGTATCAAAGAATTTAAGCACTTCCTAGCTCAGTTTTCTTTAAACAACCTGAATTTGACCCTAACAACTTCATTATACCAGCGATCAGCGGTGTGGCAGCTGGCTTGCCTCAACCCTATGATGGGAGGTTAACAGCCTCAGCAGCTGGGGGTACTCAGGCAGCACTAACCCACGGCTGGCATGCACTAACTGCATTTCCAGCAGCGTTCACACTGGTACGTACTGGATTCACTTCCAGGACCCGCCTGCAAAATCCATCCCAAAGGACGTACTTACAAACGCTAAAAATTGGACGAGGGGCTAACAAATGCATCTATCTTATGTGCTCTCTACATGGGACATTCGCTTAAATTCTTTTTACTTCACTCTGATAACAAGTATAAAAGATAATCACTACTCTTTGTTTTATAGCTAAGGAAATACTTGTTTAGAGATGACACTAGCCTTACTTTAAGCTATAAAATGTGCTTATTCATTCAGTGTCTTAATTCCCCTGGAAGAAATTCTAGAATAACCTACTAAAATTCAGACAACCAACTAATTAATATAGGGTCACCTGAGAAGTTTGTTCTCAATCTTAATTGACTTTTCCAAATTAGAAGAACTTCAAGAGTAGTTAAAGTTTTAATGATTTAAAATATGTTTATATCACATCCTGCACATGGCTAGACACCATGATAAATACTTGGACTAAACACTGGTAAATTTTTAAGGCAGCGTTTATCGCAAGTATTCAATGCTATACCACAGATCTTAACCAAATAATCTATTTGAATTTTTCTACAAATAATTCTACTGTACTAGTGTGGGTAATGTAAGAGGCGCATTACATTCAAATGTATTCTAGAGTAAATGCTTGCAAATATGGGTCTTGAATTTCACAAATTGTAAGGTTTGGTCCTGTCCCACTAGAATGTATTTATATTTTATTTAGAATCTTAAAGCAGAAAATATTTGTGCTAACTTAAAACTATGGTACAGCAAAATACAGTGGTCTCATTTCTGCAAAATTGGAAAATTTCTTCAGGTGGAAATACATCTCATAACCCTAGCATATGGAAATGGCTTATTCCATATGTTCCTTGAATATCTGACAACTTCTTGTGAGATGAGCACGGTGTTAATCCTTTGACATGATAATAAAACTTAAATTACTGTTATGGTAGCTAACCATTGCTTAATATATTATAGTTACTTTCAAGGATTCTATAGTCCTTAGTGATACTAAGTTTACATTTCCTTCCAAAATTAAGTGCTTTGGACAGGTATTGTTTAGCCCTGAGATGGGAATCATTTATAAAGCTCCACATATGCAAAGTATGTTATTCGGTGCTATGTTCATCACTATAAAACAGAAACTGCAGAAGGATGTGTTCCTGCGCATATTACACGCATGCTCTAGTCTCAGACCATGCAAGTGATTGCATGCTGGCAAATGCGGTGGCTTTGTTCAGCTCTTGGGCACCTGGTGCGTTCACAGGACACTCACATTGTTCGAGCGTAGAGACACACGGCCTCCACAGCGTGCACAGAACTTGGTGCGGCAATAAGAGCAAAGATGGCCACATCCGTCAGCGAACTTGGTCTTATGACAGATTCCACATGTCGGGGCATCATCTTTGTGCTCGCCCTGGTACCGCCGTGCTTCCTCTCCGATTTTCCTCACTTGTTCCTTATAGCTTTCAAACTGTTGATGCAATCTCCTGGGCAAAAGAGACAAGAGAATAAACTAAGTAAATGAAGGAAGACAGACAACTCAACAATTTTTCCTAAAGAAAATTAAAGTTAAGCTGTTTGAGGAAAAGCAGTGCATGCAAATCTACTTTCCTCACAAAGCTGAAAACAGGCAATCTACCTGAGTGTGCACAAACCCTGATCTTTCTTGTTCTCAACAAGAGATCCTACTTTTACATTTCTGGTGTGCGTCATCCACAGCTGCTAAGGCAAGCCCTTTCCCAAAAGAACATTTACAGTAAGACTCAAATTCCTCAATTCATCAATTCAAGTCCTTCAGTCTAAAATTGCTGTACACAGATCGATTGGAAGAAAACTCTCCAACCTACAGAGAGTCTCCCAGGTTAAGGATTTCTACACATCTTCAATGAAGAGTGTTGCCCCAAGCCTAGCTGACAGTTTTGGACCATCTCCCCAGGAGTCAATCCTGGGAAATAGCTGATCAAATTCATCTCTATGTTTGGCCAGTGGGCTGGCCCCGAGGGCTCCCTAAAACACAGAATGTACAGATGACATTGTTAATTCTGGCAGTCCACAGAAGGGAACCTTGAGAGCTTCACTCCCCGGACATACAAGGTAGTGAGCCAGGGCCATGCTCAGTCGTGCTTCTGGACTGGGGGTTGACTATGTCATGTGTCTCTTTTTAACCTCTAACAGCTCTCGAGATGAACTTGAATCATTACTTTCTCCTTTCCAACTGATACTTTTTCTATTTAATCCATACTTAAAGCGAATGCGTATGAAGTCCCATATAACACAGCTGAATATGGTGTTGACACCATTCCCAACTGACAAGTCAGATAATTTCATTTTATAAAAGAATAATGTATGTGGCATTTAACTTAATGAATGTACAAATACCTGGTCAGTTTGTTAATGAATTGTTTGTTACTTTCACCATTTTATATTTTGCCATCAATGTAAGTATGGGTTAGTAGGAAACTACCAGGGATGACGAGTATTTCTAAGGATGTGTACGGAATAGCACTGGGAGTCTAATACCTTCTAGTATATAGAATGATTGTGAGGGATGGAAGAAAATAAATAACCCCAAATGAATAAACAGAAATAAATTACAGCACAAGGGGAATCAAGAACAAACACTTATCTAGCCCCTAAGTCAAGCCTTTACCATCAGGGCCACTATTTCAAATCAACTAAGCAACCAAAGTCTTTCAGAAGTCAGGCTAAGGAAGAGTTTTCTTATAAATTTGTTCAATAATTTAGAGTATGATTTAGTATGGGAGTTAGTAAACGTTTCAGTAAAAGGTCAGGCAATAAATATTTTAGTCTTTACCAACTATGGAGTATTTGCTGTAACTGTCACTGTTCTGTCAGGAAAGGGGCCATAGTTGGGCTACAAATGAATGACTGAGGATACATTCTAATAAAACTTTTATTTATGAAAAGAGAGACAGCAGGTTACAGTTGGCTAATGGGCCAGTCTTTCAATTCTTCATTTAGGATTCGTTTTATGCTAAGATATAATGGTTTCCAAACAAAATCTTTCTGACATTTTAAAATTTAAACATAGAAATTCTATACACTTATTAGATCAATTCATAGGGCTTCTATCTCAGGATTTTAGCTTTTTGCTCTTTTTTTTAGCATATGTATGGATGGTTCTTGAGATTGAACCCAGGGCCGTGTGCATATTAAGTACACATTTTAAAACTGAAACACACATCTAGCCATCAAAATTTTGTACAATATGTAACATGTGAGGTTCTGGCCACTAAGATAAAATCCTTTTTTTTATTGCAATATTGTGGTGTTCCATGTGTTCATTCACAAGTCATTTCATATTTCTTAATAATGCATCATTACTATTTCTGTATATGATACTGGTCTCCAAACAATTAGTAAATATAAGAGATGAATTTGCCAAATAATGAAGACAAATACTTTCTTGATGAAAACCAATACGCATTATATATATATGTGTGTATACATACTTAAATATAGTTATAATTTTTATTGTCACAAACACATGTATGAAGGCAAAATATCCGAAAAAACTCATTTACTTGCATAAAATCATCAAAACATTGGCGAAATGCTTTGAGCAAAGCTTAAAATGAACATTGTAGCAGGAAATAAAGTGTGCAAGGTCCATAAAGAATAGAATGAAATAGGGACGCTATTTGACAAGGTAACATAACTCAGATGCAGAGATCTGCCTGGGAGCAGTCACTGAGGTTCAGTGACCAGCAACTTAGTTTTAATTGTTACATAGTGAAAGTAAATGTTTTAGTTAGGCAGCCAATAAAATTGCTTGAAATAAAATGTATGATTTCTCCACTCAGTATTGGAAAAATACGAAATTCAAAAAAAAGGCAAACGATTTCATTTAAAAACAAAAACACGGAACTACAGAGAAAGAATGGTTAATGACTGTAACAGGAGATGGCAGAGATAATGAACTCATTAGGAATCATAAGGAGAATGCAAGTGTAGCACCAGTATCAGACAAAGATGTCCATGCCAGATTGTTAAAATTCTAGTTAAATGAGGCTTAGAAAAGACAGACTCAAGATAGACTCTAACATAGCATGACTTGTGATTTCTAATGAGGTGAGTTATTTACATTAAACACAAAAACAGACAGAATGTTTGAAATAACAGTAGAAAAAAAGATATTTCAAGGAAAGAGTAAAAAAGCAAAAAAAAAAAACCTGAGTAAATAAAATACAGTATAATATTTAACTCAAAAAGCATTACTAAGCCAGGCAGAGGGTTCACAGCTATATGCTCTGCACTCTGAAGGATGAAGGATGAAGACTGAGTTTAAGGCCAGCCTCCGTTATAAGACAAAACCTCATCTCAATAAAACAACCAAACACACACACACACACACACGAATGCAGGCACATACGCACGCATACACTTAATGATAATAAAAATAGCCTATTATCTAAAAATATGAATTTAATGCTTACATAACAATTTTAACTTAACTGAATAAAATATAAAGAATAGGAAAATTCATCTTCAAAATTTTACACCCTTTCTTGTAATTGACAAGTAGATAAAAATACATCACAATAGAGGATATTGTAAGATAAATATAAAGTTTAATCTAATGGACAAATATACAGAAGCATATATGCATATGAAATGTATGAACATGGGTTGTGCTACATAGATATGTGTATAAATTTCTTCATCAAGCACATTAATCCAGCTGTGTAAGACTCCCTCTCTTTCTCCCTCTCACATTGTTTAAATTCATATATGAAGATTCTCAAAGTATGTAGAAAGTTCTGTGCCTCAGGAGTATTTGAGATTTTTTTTAAGGCAGAGGTGGAATTAGTTCATGATATTTGTTCTCTCTCTTTCCCTTTCTCCACATATATAATATATAACATTATATATAACATATGTATGCGTATATATGTATATATACTCACACACTCCATACATAAATGTATATATGTGTCTGTGCGTATTGTGTTTGTATGTGTGAAACATTTCATATTAAACATTTCATATTAGAGATCCTTTCTAGCTTATCAAATATTACTGGATATCAAATGAACTCAACAGAATTACAGAGATAAATGCATTTAATAATATTGACAGATGTAAAAGAACTGATAATCCATTTAATTAGTTTTCAGAAGGAACACAAACATTTGACTCTACAATAACATTGTGAAATAGACAGCACCATTTCCACTTTACTGACGGGAAAACCAACATCTGTCTGAGACGTCAACTTTCCATGTTGACATATCATTCTAAATTGACCTTCTTAAGAACTTCTCTCGAGCTCACATAAAGGGCGACAACAAATGTGGATTCCACTTGTAACTTGAAGCATTTCTGGTACCATGAAGTGTGAATTTATCAAGCATATAAACCTTTGATGAAATATATGAACAAAACCTGATGATGGAAAAGCAAATACAACAGTGATAAATAGTGTTTGTCCCCAAACTCCTTTTTTTACCAAACTGACTTCAGGAAACTGTTTTCTTTTCAAAACTACAACCCTGGTCTTGATGGTTTGAGATCCCAGGATCTACTATTGTGAATACTTTTGCTTCTTATATTATGTGATCTCTTAGATCATGATAGGGAAGTAAATATTACTATTTCTTTCATGAGCTAACACACTCAAGTGTTTTACTAGGAAGAGGAGGTGTTTCCATTGATGTGTGAGGTCAAAGCCTCTAGAGTCTTACTTTCTCCTTTGGAGAAGTAAGGGTACTTGCAAGGAAGACAGCCACCAGGGTGCAGTGTTTTCTCCCAGAGTGGATACATAAAGGATCAGGATAGCTCTTACCCAAGTCCTTTGCACAAAAGCTCAGAAAACCATTCAGACAGGCAGCATTCATACTTTATCAAGACCTCCTGCCCACTGGCCCTAGGCGGCCTGTGTCTGTCTTAACTCCTCTCATATGGTGTTACAGCAATGCATTCAGAATAGGCCATGTTCACAGAAGGGTTGTAAACAGCCGAGAAGGAAAAGGGCATGATCTTTCTCTGACTCGAAATTTATTACACCTTCAAACTGCTTTCTTCTGACGTTTCTTCCTTTAGTTGCAGGCAAATCCCTTAGTTAGTACTGAAAGACACAGTAACTTTGGTCCCTATCAAGCTCACTGCCTTTCGATTATCAAAGAAAAGCAAGAAAGAAGGAAAGAAAGGAGAGAGGGGTAGATGGATAGAAGTGATTCATTGCACTCGTGCCCTCAAAACTGCTCCGTAACCTGTAATACACTAATCAACTGGTCTCTTAGCACAATCTTAATCACCTTCCTCAATACACACTCCTCTGAGAATGTTCTCACATCTCATATTTTCAAGACACTATCTTAAAAATGAAATCGAATTCTGGGACCAAAATACTGGTAGTGAAACTTTCAATAATATGCACATTTATTTTTGTTTTCTGTATCTGTTGCTTTAACACTTAAATCCAGTTTTAATATGTGACAGTGTTCTACCATAAATAATGAGTGAAAATACTTATTTTATTATATGGCATTTCAGCAAATGAGTGAGCAACTATAAAAACTGTGAAATTTAAGTATAGTCTTTAATATTGAATTATCATATTGATTAGCAAGATTGGCAAAATCACAGATTTCAATTATATAGACAAAAAAAATTAAGTAGTATAAAAACAATGATATTGAAATTTAAAGTTTTCTGTATGGGAGCCATTTTTGTCACTATATAATATCATTGAGTTATTTCTGTAAACGCATTTAGTTCAAGAAACTCCATGATTCTGGGGATGAAATGGTCAGTTCAGCGATTAATGATTTATACTTTAAATTATATACTGGAAGACATCATGGTAAGATAGTGAACAGCTGCTAAGCATGCGATTCAGAGAACTGTCTGGAGTTTGCACAGGTCTTCACAAGTTCATTTCTCTGTTGTGTGGTTCACTCTCCCATCCACAGAGAAATCAGAAGACTACTGCATCTTTCTCATGTCTTGCCTTTACAAAATCTAGGCACACAGAACTGGACCGTAGGGATGGGTAAATGCTGCTTTCCCAAGCGGATACTTAAGGAAACTGACAGCTTGCCCCAAGATTAAGGGAGGAATGGGGCTTAGGGAAATCTGCATGCAGCAGACCATGTGTGGAATGTGTGCAGAATGGTGAGTGAGTGTGAGTCCTAAAAACAATAGGTATGGACTATGTTTCCTTTCTCCACTGCAGAAAAAAAAACATATAGATAGAATTTATTGTGTATTCCTTTTACTATATGGGTGA
Organism: Ondatra zibethicus; assembly: GCA_004026605.1. Taxonomy (NCBI): domain Eukaryota; kingdom Metazoa; phylum Chordata; class Mammalia; order Rodentia; family Cricetidae; genus Ondatra; species Ondatra zibethicus. The sequence continues at coordinate 9,630 of PVIU01029183.1, forward strand.
GTGGACGCCATTAAGAGCCCACAAAATGGAGGATATAGAGATTAAGGACAAGAGAATTCTTCTAGTATTGTCACATTAATTAAAAGCTCCCCAAAACCATAGCAAATGCCCAACCAGTGAGACATGGCAATGATTAAGAGAACATGCCTTACTTGACTAATATTTTGGAGGCATACTATTTAAAATGTGAACATTATATTTTGGTGAAAGTAAATCTGTAATTTCATTTTGTTTTTTTTCTTCAAGTTTACAGTCGATTAGAAAATTCAGTATCTATGATACATATGTTAACAGCATTTCATTTCTTTTACGTAATTGAACAACTATATTTTAACCATAAACACTGAACACTGCCTTTGTGAAAGTAAATTTAAAAATTCAAATATTATGACATGTGTGTATATGTATGTGACATATAAGTAATAGTTGATCCATCTTTCTAGCCCCACATGCATGGATTTAAATGTATTGTTTAAAGCATTTAATAATTCAAAAGTCACAAATGATATTACTAAGTCATATTTACTCTGGCATTTCTTATCTGGTTCTGGAGGTCCAAGAAAGCTTTGTGTATGTTAGATAATGAATTACATCCAAGTCTTGTTAATTAAAGTTACTACAGTTCAAAAATTATTTTTATCCTATACCTAAAAACATGATTTATCTGTAGTTTAAAATAAATATCTTTTTGCTTAACGTAAGCGTCCAGCAGGTGGCACCACTGGCTTTTATTTTTATATTTAGTTCTCAGCTATTTAAATTAATTTTCTTAAAAACATCTAATGTGTTAAAGAAAATTAGTAAAATCAGCAGGGGTGTAACTTATTAGAAATATGTGTATTTAGAGGTGACTGCAAAAGAACAAGAAGCATTTATAAAATCTTGCAATTTCTGTTCTTTTAAAGAGGATTTTCCTTCTAAGTAGACTTAATACAGGCCTGTACATATGTGCACATGGACAAACATCACAAACACATATATTCACATGCATATGTACACATGCACGTATATTTGGCAAAGTATGGGGTCTGTTGTGTATTTTTCTACTGTCAGTGAGTTTTCATTTCAATCCTCGTCCCTCACTTAGCACTGTAAAGACAAAATTCAGCCAACCAGTGTCCCACAGTGTTCTGAAAGCACTGAGCCATGACACTTAGGACAAGCAAGAGCTGAACCGGTGATTAGCTATTAGTGTTTTATTGTCTGTTACTTCAGCCAAGCATTTATTTTTAATTCCATTTTCAATTTGCCATAGGAGGCCACTCCCAAGTGAGCATTAAATGGAGATTTCGTTTGCTCTCTTCTTTTTTCCCTACTGTTTGCCCTCATGCTGAGAAAGTAGTGAGGCTTAGCAGGTTTCAGTGACAGGGTCTCAGAAACATTGTGTCTGGGTTATGTCGCGATGTCACCTGTAACATAACAGAGCTCAAAAACTGGAATAAGAACGGGGAATGTTTAAAGTTTTGGCAAGCAGGTTTGCTAACGTTCAATACACTCAAGAGAAAAAAAAAACGATGTAAAATAAGGAGAAACCATTACACAGGAATTAATAAGAAACGAATAAATGAATGATGTCAAATTTTAATAAAATAATCATAATAGGGGTTGGAGAGATGGCTCAGTGATTAAGAGTGGTTACCGCTCTTGCAGAGGACCCCTCACCCACATGGTAGCCCACAACTATCTGTAACTCCAGTGTCAAGGAATCTGATACCCCCCCCTTCTAGCCGCTTCAGGGATGAGGCAAGAATGTGGTGCGTTTACATACATGTAGATAAAACACAGGTGCACTTTGTGCATGCACACACACATACACATAAAAGTCCTTAAAATAATAATAGTAAAAGTACTGCTAGTATCAACTGTATGATAGATGTGTTAAAAGACACGTAACAGGCAAGTTCCATTTACTGGCAATTTAGTCAACAGTGGTGGCACAGATATGATCAAGACCTAGTGGTGAGTAATCAATTCATGCCTGCATCTTCTGTGTGCCAAGCACAGCAAAACCTTTCCTCTGCTGAGTCCTTGACAACCTTTACTGTTTGCTGTGCTGTAGTACAAAAAACAAAACAAAAAAAAATGAATGGACCAATTACAGAACTGGACACTTTTGGAAATGAATATATCTATCCTTTTGAACCTAAGCCTAAGGTTGGCTTCCTTGGGAACAAATTTGCATTATCTATTTCTTAGCTTTGTGAATATGAAGAATAATTTAAACCCAATTTTCAATTTCTCTATGTATGAGCGACTAGGAAGAATTGCTAGGAAGCCAGTGGAGATAATCAATGTTAAGTGCTTGGTACGATGTCCAGAACATGGGAAAGCTCCGTACACATGAGCTATTATTATGCATGAATATGGATAATACATGAGAGAAGAAAGCACTTTGCTTTTACATTTCAGAATACACTTAGCTGATAACTTTGGGAAGCATCTATGACTGGCAGTGTTTCTTGGCATATGGGTATCAATATAAGTGACTTAGATAATTGATCAATAGACCAAATGTAAAGGCCAGAAAGGGCATTTCATCAGGCGAAAGTCAGTCTGAAAGACACACCCACTAGACTGAGCGGTACGGCTGAAAGCCTGGGAGCTGCAGCCAATGGGAGAAAACAAAAATACTTTCTGAAAAATTTCCTAGCATTTTTTATGGTAATTACAACTACACAATTAGAAGAAGGAGGAGGAGGAAGGAGAAGGGGAAGAAATTAAAAAAAAACAATTAAAAAGATCTAGTATGTTTGAATATATTATCAATGGGTGATTTTGAACTTAAATATTCAAACTACCTCACTCACTGACAAGCTCTATGTACCGGCAATTTAGTCAATGGTGGCATCAAAGAGATGATGAAGCTAAAGTGTTAAATAGCCGGTTGATGCCGGTAACTTCTGCAGGGCCAAGCACAAGATAGATCTCACCTCTCTAAATTCTGGATGGAATAACAAAATTGGAAAACTGATAACATATCAGACACTTGCTGCCTTCATTTTGAATGAATTTACACACATGGAGTTTGTTCTTCTTACGGACTTGAGCAAATTTGTTTATTTTTTCTTCTTTTTCATGATAAACTATTAGCTACAACAAGGTTGCTGCAAGGACTTTTCAGTGATAGCTGGCAAAGTAATAGCTTCTTTTTTCATTACTAGACCACAATAATTCATTTGAAACAGCAGTGGTCCCATGAAGCTCTTTGGGCTTTGTTTCTGAGGAGCAACAGAGACTTTCAGAATCAAGCACAAGCTGCGATGAGTTATTTGCAGGGTGTCTGATGACCCTGCCTTCCACAACCCTTCTTCTCCTGGTCAAGTTCATATTTGCAGATCCCAGGCACAGGCTCTCACTTACTCACCCCATCACTGCAGAGTGGTCTGAACAGAGGTTCTGCCTCACCCACTTATCTCTAAAGGTGGATGATGAAGCCGGACTAATTTTATTCGGGGCACAGAAAGGAAATGTGTTACCTCTGTCCTCACACCAAAAAGTGAGTTCATCAAGGCTTTAAGACATCACTACTTTATCTGTATACGTCATCATCATATCCCTGCCAAACTTTGGGGCTCCATAAGAAGTAAAATAGCTATTACAATGAGGTTACTGAACAATTACTAACCTGTCAGTCAAATACTGGCTGCTATGAAATGCATGGAAAATAACGAACATAAAATCAGAACCTTTATTTTGTCCCATTCTAGTAACATGTTAATGGATTGAAGCATATAATTAAGACAAAGAACTATGAAATAAATTATCTAAATTGAATCAGAACTTGAAAAGCAGTTTCTTCAAACATTTTACTTTTAGAGCCTAAATTAAATATCAGAGGAATAAGAAATTTATTCTTTAAAAGGCTTCCTCTTTTTCATTTTTAAAGCAGAGAAATGCAAGCTTCCTGGATTTTCCATGAGAAGTGTACTGAATTAGTCAGCCATCATTAGGTACAGTATCTTCTCAGGCATTCCAGAGTGCAATTCAAGACAAATGACAAGACATAATCTCTTTCCCATTATATTTGGTAATGGTGACATCCGTTTTCATCCTTTCATTAAGACATACTGTTAATATGCATATGACCAGCTATCATCTAAGTAATGTAACAGGTGCTATAAATAACTTGAGTTATTATATACCCGTGAAAGGAAATGATAAACCAAGAATTTCATACTTCAAGTGTAGAAAGCAAATATCCAAATAATGTTACAGCTTTTAATGTCCTCCTATGTATACATATTTCACACCTGTTTCGTGTGACCTAGAACATGCATCCTTCTCTAATCAACCTCTTCTAGCCTTCCAGCCATAGCCAGGAATAATTAGTCTATTTTTAAATGATGCCATCTTATGCTATATTTAGAAACTAACAATGTGTCATATCCAGCTTCCATTAATCACACGAAGCTAGGAATATTCCATTTTTGCTTTTCATACTATTGCATCTCCTATACAAAACTTTAAGTGGTATCAATCTATTTTGCAAATGAACTATTTTTAATTCAGTAGACTATGTCAACAAGTCTGGACAGAACACTTTCATTTTCTGTAACTGTCATGATCCAATTACAAGAAGTATGGTCAAACTTGAAATCAACAAAGTCATTAATTCTGTAGCAGTTAGTCACAAAGGAAACACTGCAATATTTTTATAAGAAATACCCCATCGTATAGAAGTCCTGGTCATTTTCTTTAGTACTTTATTGTTCCCTGCCAGATTAACCTAAAGCATGGGTCCCATTCCATCTTCCTGCATATGGCTTATGGAATAGTCGACCAGCAAATATTTCAAATTCAATTCAATTGAAAACTATTCAGTAGAGTGACCCAGAAACATACTCTGACAAGGAGAAACTTACTTATCCTTCATCCTCTAAAGTTTTATTGACTTTTGTCCCTTTTAGGATTAAATAAAGTAGCATAGTGAAATTACTCAAACTTTGCAGAGGAAATAACATAGCTTGCTCTCAGCTGAGATCTCTGAATTCTAAGCCACTCTATTGTTACTCTAGGAATACCTTATAAAGCATGCATGGAGCAAGTAGGTGGGAAGGCAACACCAAATCGGTAAAACTTGGGCAAAGACTTGAAGGAGATGAGAACCAGTAATAAAGGGTGTAACAGCAAAGTACTGGAGAAGAGTGAACACTGAGGTAGGAGCTGGGGGTTGGGAGCAGTTAAGAGAAGGGAGGAGGAGGGAGGCAGGAAGTGCAGAGCTCACAACCCACCACACAATACTCTGTGAGCAGGAAGAACTTGAGTGAAAAAATTTGATGAGTGGGCTTCTATGTTCCCTAGATTCCAGTAGCTCTGTAGTTCGCTTGTTTGTTTGTTTGATGAGGTGAAAACAGAATCACATCATTTTTCCCATCCCTTTTATCCCCTCACTCCCCTAATGTACCCTCCTATTGCTTTTTCTCAAATATGTATCTTCTTTTCATTTAACTGTCATTTTACACACACACAAACACACATATTCCTATGTGAGTGTAATCTACTTAATTCAAATAACGTTATTTGATGTAAATTATTTCAGAGTTGTCACTTGGTACTGAATTTGGGGTGGGGGTGGTGTTATCTTCCCTAGGGAAGAATAGCTCTCTCCCCCATTGTTCCTTAGTTGCTTGTAATTTCTGTCCAGGGTTACATGATTTATGAGGTCACGAATCCTGGAGAGTAACTTATAATCACCCCTTTACTGAACCAACAGAATTCTTAACTGCATTCTAAATTTTCATCCTTATACCCACAAAGTGTAGCTCTCGATCATCATCAAATATTTTTTCTTTGCAGCAGATAGAGACCATTACAGAAAACTACAACCAACTCAAATGCTGTGAAGTCAAGTCTCCTAGAAATTTCAGAGAAGCCACACCCATGAAGTCTCCACAACATGGATGCCTAAACAAGACCTAAACAAGGAAGCTATAAATGGCAGCAACGCTATCGTGGTGGATGGAAACCACGCATGGCTTATGAGAGGAGAAGAATGAATATAGATGGTAGGCCTGAGCTCTCTCAGCATCTGGGTTAGAAAAGATGTGTGGCCGTGGGAAACCATTCAGCTATTCTTTCTGCATGCTCCTTGCTTTGGATATTACAGAACCCATGCAGACAGGCAAATTTTTATGGTCATTACTACTACAGACCTTTGAAGCTTCATTCTCAGGTAGCATTTACCATTTGGCATCTGGCTTCCTTCCTCAACACCAAAGTAGTCAGAGTCTGTTGCACCCAATAAGGCTTTCTCAGGCACCATGACACAAAATTATCATCTCTATCAGAAGGGAATGCAGAAAATGATGACACCTTTTTTTCAGAGGAAAACAGACCCAAGTGTAGTGGAAGTAACCACTAGGCACCTATTACACTTCTAAAGCTTGGCAATGACCATAACATGAAGGCACACCTGTATCAATAAAGTTTGAGGAATTTCATTTATTTATATGTGCTAGGTTAATACTGAGAAGACACAACAAACATGCAGTAATCCCACATAATGACAGTCTAAGGGCAATACTGTTTCTACCAATGTCAACCACACTGGGCACAACTTTTGAATCCATGATCCAATAAAAGTAGAAATATTAGTTCTTAGAATACAGATTCTAACAAAATCTTTTGTAATTCTGTTCAGAAGTTTTAAAATGAGTGCTAACTTCAGGAAACTGAGAGAGAGAAGAGCATTCTGAATTTGAGGCCAGCTGGGGCTGCATATGGAGATTCAAGTCAGTCAGGTTACATAGCAAGACCCTACCTCAGAACAACACAAAATCAGAAATATTTAAAACTATAACACCTACTTGCATAGACTAATTTTTTTCTATTTCTTTTGTAATAGATTACTTCTGCCCTTAATTGGTTACAAAAACTGAAATTGTGAAGTCCTGATGAAGTTAATTTTTGAAGACACTAAATGCCCTAGGAAGTGTATTGTTTGTGTGCATGTGTGTGTTTGCTTATGTGTGAGTGTGTGTGTGTGCACACACGTGTGTGTATTTGATCGATGTTATTGCAGAGCCTCATGTCTTGATTTTTATGTGAGTTTTCACAATCCGGTACTGTAAACACAGCTGTGGAAGGAGTGATAAATTATCAGACATTGAGGAGATGCTCTGTGATGAGCACGGCCTTCTTCTCTTTAGGGTTGTTCATCTGTTTGGTTTCATTTTGCTTTTGTCTCTCTTAAATTTAAAAGAGAGTTCCCACTTCATATATGAAGCAGGTTACTGACTTTAGAAAGGCCTGCCATAGCAATCTGTCTCAACTTTCATGTCTAGAGGAGTGCTAGTGAATCTGAACAAACACCTGCCGCATCCTACTGGGGAGCCCATCAGAGACAGGCAGCGACCCTACATTGTGAGTGCTTGGCCTCACTGTTTCGGCTAATGCCCCTTCTTTAAAGTCAGGGATGCAGTCTGGTCAGCTAAGCAAGGAAGTCTTTTCATAATAAAAGATCGATCTGTATTAGGGATGGTAGTAGACACTGTCCCAAGAATTGGGTCTAAGAAGGAAGGGAAAATAAGAGCAGGCTTGGTGTAACTACATGCAAAGAGAGAGGCAATATTCCTTATTAATTACTCACATCTAAAACCTGGTGTGTTCAGTATGTCTCCTGCCTAAAAATAATTTAAATAGCCTGGCTTGGAGCACTGCTGATTTGTCCCTGCGTGCGTCCCGCTGCTCACCTTTCTAGATTAGCTGTGTGAAGACATTTTACAGGCTGCTCTAACCACGCCATCTGAGCATTACCAACTGATCAGATTGCAGTCTTCATTTAGAAAGGCCCTCCGCTCTAGGGGAGGATGCATGAATTATTATAGCTTTCATAAACAGATTTCCTTCAAAAACACAGGTCTCTGAGGGTTGCTTTACTCTGAATGCCATCATAGTAAACAGATCAGCAAAGGCAGCAGGCAAGGTGAAAATGTCTAGTGAAAATTCTACATAACTCTGTTAGCATCTAAATGAAGCCATCTTTTTCTTTCAGTCTAGAATTGCTGCCCAGAGAACTATTTCGTCAAAGCTCTGTGGTCACCATGCCTTGCACAAGGCTGTTCCTAACAAACAAAAGGCAAGATTTTCTTTAGTTCATTTTATATGCAGCATAATATTTTTATTGATTATTTGGGAATTCACACAATGCACCCTGATCACACTCATTTCCCAGTAATTCCTGGTCTACCCCCTCAGAATTGTGACCTCTTCCCCTGAAAAAACAAACAAACAAACAAAAACAAAAGCCCTAAAAAACCAAAACCAAAACAAAACAAAAAAAAAAA
>PVIU01029184.1:0-17934 GCA_004026605.1 Ondatra zibethicus
TGCTCTTCACCTGCACCTTGGGGGCTCAATCCATTGCTCTGATGTGAATGTGGGTCTCTGTCTCTATCTCCATCCATCGGATGAAATTTCTATAATGGTAATCAAGATAATCATCAATGTGACTATGGTACAAGGCTAGTTCTGGCACCCTCTCCTCTGCTGCCTGAATACCTAGCTGGGGACATGCCCGTGGACACCTTGAGGTGGACAAAGATTTGTTTTTCTACCTAGTGACTGTTGTTTTCTGTTTAGAGATCTCATTCTCTGGTCTCCTGGCAGGAACAGCGAGGGTAATTGAACTCAGTGTCATCTATCTGAACATTTTCCGGGATCCACAATGAGATGTGAAATAGAGCATTGACAACCTTGCATGAAACCTTTGTTGCTTTCATCTGAAACCTGCAGAGATGGATTGTTGGGGAGCTAAAGTGGGCCCAGAGAATGATGTATAATTCAGCTTCTTATTGCAGTGTTGAAGATGGACATTACACTGAGCTCATGCATTTGAGAATTTGTTTTCATTTCCTCTGCTCCCCAATACTTAATAAAGAGCAGTGGTCACCTCTTTTGTTCAGGTATATTCAACGTCAAATTACAGAATGACTCTTCCAAGTAAGGCTAACCTTTTGCGTTGACCAGCTCAGTGATCCAAGGGTTGGCCTTGCCTCAGTCCACCTTTCTTTTTGATTATATTTTCTTCTCTGAATAACTCTAATTTTGTTGGTATGACTCCTTAGGAAGCAAAAGGTCATTTGACAGAACCCTTAAGTTTAAAGATGTAGTATCTCATCCTGGAGTGGGCTATGATAGTATGGTCACAGCCATAAAGGATAGAACTGCAGTAGAGTCTTGTTTGTCCAAATTGTCTTCCAGTGTGTGTGTGTGTGTGTGTGTGTGTGTGTGTGTGTGTGTGTGTGTGTGTGTTTGTGTGTGTGTGTGCAATTACTGCAATATGATTGTCTCCTTGATATCACCAGCTATTATCACAAAAGATTAAATTTGTCTGTGTAGATGATACTAAATGCATAAAACCTGGAATATTGGCTACAGTTTCCCAAAAGAAATACATACTACCAACATGAAAACTTGCCTCTGGTTGTAATTTTTCCTCAATTAACCTAAGCTACATTTTCCCCTTGTTTATTCAAAATATTTATTCAATGCCTCCTCTGACATAGCTACTACAGAAAATAATAGGGATAAAGCAGATAGACATGATCTCTGCCCTCACAAAAGCATTAGCATGGCACTTAGCACCCATTATGATAATTGCCGCTTATGTGTTCATCCACTCTAAACTTCACCTCCTATCAGAGCAAGGTCTGTGCTGTGGCAATCATTGAAACTCCAGTTCCAGTCATGATACCTTACTTATCAAAACATTCCTTTTTAAGAACAGAGCTGGTTTGGGTCTCTTTTTCAGAGCATGCTTTAAAACAAAAGCAAAAACAAACAACAACAAAAAAAGAAAAGAAAAAAAATAGGACTGGACAAACAGCCATTGTGCAATAATTTGAGCATCTACTGTGTGATGTTCCTCAGTGTTTTATACTAGAGCTGCACCCCAACTTCTAGTTTTCTCCTCAGGTATGAGGCTAGAACCTGAGTGCTTATTCATGCTATGCAAGTCACTCACCCTGATCTACATCCCCAGCCACTATCTCATCTTTAATGAAGTATGTCATTCCGACCCCTTAAATGGAGCACAAACTTCTGTCTGGAGAATGAGGAAAAGTTTCTGTCTGGAGAAAGAACTGGCTCAACATTTTCACATTTTTGGTGACAGCACCAGAATGTCTATCCACATGATAGTAGAGAGGAAATCATAGGATTTCCACCATGCAGCTGCATTTCTAATAAGGGCAAAGTTGAGAGCAGATCCTCTTCATCTTATAAAACAATAAGTATAACTATTTCAGCTCCTAAGGAAGTGATGGGTATTTGTAAACAAGCAAAAGACACATCTTGCATAAAAATTAAGTGATTGATCTATTACTTGAAAATGTTAATATCTTATGGTCCTAAAATGAAATCTGAAACAGAAGGGTTTTGTCACTGTGATTGGTGGGATGGTGGTTTCTTGATAAATATAGCATCACTGCTTTTGTACATGACATCACTTCTTTTGAAACCACAAATTAAAGTGAATTAAATAAATTCAAATTCTGTGAGATGTGTACAAAAATAATTATTAGCTCTTAAAAATATTTAGCAATTGAACACATGTAAGATAAAGAACTTTGAGGTTAAGCATAAGTTTTCTAATTTGTTATGTTCCATGTTTAATTTATAATTTTTTATTATCAGATTTCAAATAATCCAAGATGGTCCCTTGTATCACTTAATTCTTTACAACAACCTTAGAACCTTTGGGCACTGTTGGCTTGAAAATTAATTGATAAAACTTTATCTGCTTTTAATTCCAAAATGGAATGGTCAGTATTGTATGCCTCCACTGGCTTCAGCTGTGGGACTGTCTTTTTGGTGTCCTGTGTATAGTGATCAATGCTTAAATTAATACACGATTCTTTGATGCATGACAATAAATAGGACATAGAGGCCACAAATAGCTATCATTTCTGTAATGACACTACATGCAAAAGCTTGTAGAAAATTATCTGCATGGGTTTGATCTATTCTTCCCAACATACTGTAGAGTTACTACAATCAGTTGGAAAACTGAAGTCATAACAAATTAACACAGACTTTCATCCATAACAGTTTATATCTCGAGTTTCTGCTTATATCCTAGGCTGCCCTGATCATATAGAATCAACTTCTTTTATTCAAATAAAGAGAATCCAGATATACTGAATGGCAAGTATAGCACTGTAAGCCCAGAGTTTATTACTTTCCTACTTTTCTGTCACTAGGGGAGTTATAGAGCTCTTACATTCTTACTACACACTTTTCTTTTCATTTCCATAATATCCAGAGTAATTAAATTGAACTTACCTGTACTAGATTGAACAATTCCAGAATCAACTGTTTGTCCAAGAAGGTCATACTGGTTTAAGCGTGACCCGTCTTCAGCGACAACCACTGAGCGAGCTGGCTCTCTGGTCCACTCATAGACAACTTCTGCTCTTGTATAAGCATCTGAGAAAGAAAAAAAAGAGCATAGATATACATCTTGTCTCTTTGTTCCTCTAATGAGCTGATTGTTTCATCAGCTTCATATTTTCAACCTCATTGTTACAGATGGTATGCTAGAAAATGAAAGCTCTAATTTGGTTGATTGGTAATATAAATACACATTTATTCTGAGGTTTTCTTTTAGTCATTTGTTCACTCCTAACATTAATTACATACAAAAGATACAGCACTGTGCTAGTATTGCTATAATAGACATACACAAGGTTGCTGACTTTATGTGACTTATATTGGCATAAGAGAGACACAAATAGAGAACCAAAAGAAATATAATTCCACAGAGTTTTTAAATTCATACACTACTGGGTGAAAAAGAAATGGAGGGAGAAGCGCTACAATTAGATATTGAAAAGAACTTGGAGAGACTCATAGTCAACACTTTTATAAATGCAAGTACAGAAAAGAGAAGGTAGGCAGAATAGAGGTCAGAAGAAAGAACTTGTTCAATAGAAAACATGCTTTGTGGTTGTTTGCTTTTCTTTATTTTAGGCAAAGGCATAACTCAGTTGAGGAAGACTAGTATATCCACAGTAGGAGGCATGAGATTAGAGACAACAATCCTGGGTCCATATTTACCATATGGTGTACAGTAAATGGAAAATTATCAACAGAAATGTTGCTGTAGAGCCCTTGGACAAGAGGCTTGCACTGGCACCCTTTCAGGTTGATTATTTGTGTAGATATTTATAATCATGATGCTGCTTAATTTTATTAGCCACGTCACTACTAGTGAAGACATCTCCCATATGAGGTTCTGGTTCATAAGACCTTAATCCACTCAGATTAGAGATGAGTGGATGGAAGTGAAGGAAAGAAAGAAATGAAGGGGGAGGGTAGAAAGAAGGAAGAAAAGAAGGTGGGAAGCAAACATTTCACTGAATTTCTGTTTTCCAGTCACAAAAGACCCACTTCACATGACTGAGATGCTGTCCTCTGTTTAGATGCACAATGATGTTAACATTTTAAGGAGTATCAGATGAGGAAAAGTAAGCTGCTTTAGATTATTTGATGGGAGGGCATGACAACGAAGGTTGGCCTTATGATACAAGCTTGATTCCCTGGCCAATGGCCAACTCATCCATTAGTCACATTTGGCAGTGCTCCCAGGGACCAAACTACTTTCAGCGGGCTATGAAAATGTTTTAATTTATTTAAGATCTAAGATCAATATAACCTAAACTGTCATGTATTTATCTTTATACCACAAGTTATAAACTATGATTTAAATAATGTTTTGGAGCAATGCCCCCCCCAAAATATAAAAATACTTAGAATTCATTGAATTCTTAACACTGGCCTTAACACAAGCTCAGGCTTGAGAATTATGTTCTAAATTATTGTAAGATTTTTGCATTATGGTTGCCTTTTACATAAAAACGATGCTATCTGCAAAAACATACACTGACTTTGAAACAAAATTTGGAACATCACCTTTATCTGAGCTAAGGGATGCAGGAAAGTTGAGATCTTGCTTCCCCATCTTAGGTGGGCATCTTGTCTGACCTATCATCATTTATAAGTTGATTTATAGCAGCTACTCCTTGAGAAAACTCTTAAAGAAGTTTGAAAGAAAATAATTTAATGTATCCCGAGACAAATTTAAGTGACAAATGAGTAATCTATAATTTGCCCCCACAGACTTTAAACATTTCCTTATTTTCTTGTGGTTATTTTTAGTGGGTACAAGAAAAAGGTGTTTCACCATTCTACAGAGTAAGACAATTTTATCAATGAGGAAGGTATAAAATTAGACTTTAAAAATTCTCTTAGAAAAAGGAAGGTGAAGCATTTATATTATTTGCAGTCCATACATACAAAGTTTTAGAAACATGTTTTTTGTGGTTATAGCAAGTTTTTGTTTTCTTACTGAATTCAACACACTGTATTTGTTAGAGCATGAACTGACCTAACGTAACTCTTGGAAAAGCTTCATTGGCCATGTGCTTTTATCACATTTTATAGACAGTAAAACCGGGGCACAGAATCAAATACGTGTTACAAAGCACGTCACTATTTAGTGGGGAAAGAGAGCTAAAAGCTTAAAATGCTATTCATTCTGCTCCATCTCATTTAAAATATTTTTTTTCTGGAAAAAAGTCCACTTTGCACATAAGTCAAGGAAGTCGACTGGTTCTGTAAATGTTGAGGAAGCTAATTCTAGAGCTCATGCCATTTTGGAATGAACTAAATCTCCTGCTACTGTATTGTACAGTTGCTGGCAACAGTGGCGGCATGGTATCATTTTATACTTGAGTTGTCTCTGGAATGCTAATATGGTTACAGCGGGAAAAGTGGTGTGCTATCTTTGATGCCTCATGCTTCATATTTTTAGAAGTATCATGGTGTATGAACGTGTTCCAGCCCTCTTATTCACTGCAGTGAAGGTTCACATCACTTACTACATTGAGCTTCTCCTGGAAATTTCCCTAAATAAAGAATGCACTCCCAAGATGAAATCTGGTACTTTATGGTAGAATAGATAGAAGGAAGACCCAAGAATAGTTTGTGTGAATTGATAATTCTTAAATATAAGGAAACAAAAGCTGCTCAGTCAAACAATTTAGGACTTGAATTCAAAGGACTCACTTCCCTTACAAGAAATGGTAAAACAAAAGCCATTGGTTGAGGTTATGAAATAACCTAGTGTTAGTACTGCATGCACGCTTGTATTTACTATCATGAGAACTATAGAATCAAGTTAGAGTGCCTGTTATCAGCCTCAATGCCCAGATTTATATGTTGTCCTTTGATTCTTCACACCTCTCCCATATATCACCTCAAATTTAAATGCTGAAAAGAAAAAAGGTACTTAAAACCTGGTTAGTGTAATCTTTCTGTATTCAATGAACATCTATCTACTGAATTGTGCTACCCTCTGCAACAGAATATGCTAAATAAAATATACCCTGCTCCGATAGTTTTGGTTGTGAGCTTAGCCTTTAATGGCTGAGCCGTCTCTCCAGCCCAACCCTGCTCTTATAAAAGTTGTAGTCTGCATACAACAGAAAGTGTTCATGAATAAACAAAAATGATAATGAATACATACAGTAGCAAATGTTATAAAATAAGTGGGGGAAAGAAATCAAGAAGATTTATATTACCATATACATATTACTACAGAACCATCGGGAAAGAACTTAAGAGGTGTTGCTCATGCTGTGATGTGGAAGATGAGAAGGCTATCCACAGAGATGCAACCCAGAGAAGCACAACACAGGAGAGATCACAGGCGAAAAACCTGGGGGAAAGCTGCTTAGACATTTTTTCTTTAACTTCATTCTTTTCATAAGGTACCTTATTTGTTTTCTCCCCAAGTCCCATTCCCTCCTTTTAAAAGAACTCTTGAATCCTTCAGATGAGAATGTGTCTACTTGAGAATATATTCTGACCAACCTCCTCTGAGAACATAGGCCAAGTAAAACACATTACATTATACTGAGAAGTAGGTAGATGATGCTTAGGATTTTTGGAAAAGCTTTGATCTGTGCAGCCACTAATTTCTTATTTTCTTTACCAACAATCCCTCATCTCCCTGAAAGCAGATGCAAGTGCTTGAGATGTCATTTTGTGATGAAGAACTTCATGTAAAGACACCCTTTGTTAAGAGGTGAGACTGAACAGACTTCAACCAACAATGAACTTTACATATCTTATATGAAAGTACATGGCCCTTTTCCTTTAGCTGTCCATACTACCAAAGTATGTCTTATTGCAAATGAAACTTTAATTCATTGATCAAATAAGAACACATTTGAAGCTTAATTGAAGTTGAGAATAAAAATACTTTTATCTAGGGACATTATTGGTAACAACACAGTGATGGTGGTGATGGATCGTTATTGTCTTAGGAACAATATAGTAGGTGATCTCCCTCCTAAGGTTACATTGTGGACTGGGAGAACTTATAAAAGATCATATATTTGATGCACTATTTGTTAGAAATGGAACTCACTCAGGAGAAAACAGCAGAATCATAATGTAAAGAGTACATTGAAACAAGAAGGATGTAGGGAAAGGCCATCTTCCCCAAAGCCTTGTTTCTCTGGAAGATTTGGAGGAGATTAATTTTGAGTCTTCAGGATAGAATGTGATCCATAAATAGAGAACAATGTCTCCCCTTGACTAGAGCTGCGAGGCACATGAAGACCCTTCGCTATTTTCTTTGCTTGCAATCATCCTACACTATCACTATTTTTCTTCTATGAATCATATTTTACCAAAATAGTTGCTCAGTCTGCCTGTCTAGTGGGAACAGTAAGCTAGTTAGGTAAACCAAGATTGACTCAGTCCCTGTCTGAAATCCCTCTGCAGGAAGCCAGGAATACATTATCCTCACTCCATGTATGCATTACAGTCAGAAATAGAAGGGGACAGAGAAGCTCAGAAAGTCCAGCTCTGCAGCCCAAAGTTCCCTTGTCTCCCTAAAGCTACTCCTTGGTGTTGCTTTCAAACAGTACAGATCCATAAAGTTGACACAATAGAGATATGTCTACAATACTATCAAATGGAAACGAAAGCATAAATACATTCATGAATTCCATGGGATAGCCATACCAACCTAGAAAATTTTAGAGATAATAATTTATTTTCTAGATATCTCTATAACATGCCTTTGAAGATATATCTTTAAAGCATGTTTTAAGAAAAACACCTACACTTTGTCACAAGCCAGCTATGAATATTTTCTTAAAACCTTGTCAGACATTATAAATTCAATAGAGCAATCCGCTTTTATTGGAACGGAAATGTAGCTATGAGATTCAAGATTCTTGTCCCTTTTCCATAAATACTACTTGATGCTGCTGGTTTTTCTACTAGATGCTTTAATCCATGGTTTTTATTTTAGTAAATAAAAAATAACATGGGAACTGGAGAGGTGGCTCAGTGCTTCAGAGTGTGCACTACTCTCCTCAGGATCCTGAATTTGGTTTCCCTTGCACATAAATCAGGCAGTTCATGGCCACTTGCACCTAAAGCTCTAGGAGATTTAATGTCCTCTTCTGGCCTCCACAGTTGCACACACATGCATGATGTACATTCACATAGTGTCCAAGCTAGAGTTACTATTGCTGTGGTGAATTACCATGACCAAAGCAACATGGAGAAGAAGTGGTTAATTTCAGCATACAGTCTGTGTATCATCCCTGAGAGCAGAAACTCAAACAGGGCAGGACCCTGGAGGCAGGAGCAGATGCAGAGGCTATGAAGGGGTGCTGCTTACGGGTTGCTTCCTATGGCTTGCTCAGTCTGCTTACTTGTACAGTCCAGACCCACCAGAGCAGAGATGGCACCACCCTCATTGGACTGAGACACACACCGCAAATAATCACTTATTTTAAAAAATGTCTTGCAGCTGGATCTTACAGAGGCATTTATCTCAATTGAGGTTCCTTCCTTTCAGATAAGTCTGGTTTGTGTAAGCTGATGTAAAATTAGCTACCATACATAGACACACATACATACATGAAAATAAATATAATGACCTTTTAAAATATAAAAGTAAGGGCTACTACTCATAGGCAAACAACTCTTGTAATATAGGGATGTCTGAATTTTCTTGATGTATTTGTGACTCCCAACAGACCATAACTAATTGTAAATTTCTTGCTTAAGTTCATAGATCATGCAGGAAAATGATGACAGTTTGAAGTAAATTTACTTACAGCTTCCAAATTTTAGTGGGCAGGCATGAGCATCCATAGGGAAATCCTCCAAGTGCATTGGGCATTCAGCTCTCACAGTCAGCCTTATTAATTAAGGAGACAGAATACAAACAAAAGCTCTATAGATTAGACACATGCTGATAATTAGAGCAGGATGTTATCAACTATAGAACACATATTACCAAAACAGATTAGGTGGACATAAAAGGTACACCTAGGATATATTCCCAATAATCAAATGATCTAGAAAGATTTATAAGCTACCATGATTGTTTTCTATAATTGTCTGTTTGTTTTGTAAAAATCAACAAGATTGGATCTTGAGAAGGGAAAAACATTACTGGTTTCTTATAACAGAGAGCATCCACTATTTCATCTGGCTATGGGAACTGTTCAGAGAATTAAAGTAGATATAATCAGTTTTATAATTGCATAGTCAAATAATGGATATAGTAATTTGCCTGATTTGATTATTAAACAATGTATACCTAAATTGAAATCATATTGTAAGTCCTAAATATATATAATTATTATCTGTCAATTAAAGGTACAAAAACTCTTACAAAAGAATATGCATAATTGCCACTCCATCTTTGATTGAGAAGGACAGTATGTCAGCAATACCAAGAATAGTCCTCCTGTCCTAATCATTCTCTGAATCCTTCCCGAAACCGCAACAACAAATGGGACAAAAATGGAGCAGGTGAAGCAGAAAGTTCCCTGGACTTTGTGAGTCTGGTTCAAGCAAGGTACAAGCCCTCCTTGATGATTTTCGTGAAGTAGGACTGAATTTCCAACAATCAGTTCTATTCACAAACCCATTGCCTAGTTGAGACAGGGCTCTTCTGCATTTCCTATCAGTCTCAAATGTCCTGGGATTGTGAACTTTACTCATGTTTTTATTTGTCGATTTGTTTGTTTTGATTTTGAGACAGGCTTTCTCTGTGTAACAGCTCTTGGCTCTCCTGGAACTCACTTTGTAGACCAGGCTGGCCTCGAACTCATAGAGATCTAGGTACCTCTGCCTCCCAACTGCTAAGCATAAAGGCATGCACCACCCCAGTATCACCCCCACTGAGACATTCTATTCATTTTTTTAAAAAATATGCTAAAAACAAATTCATTGGAATATAAATATATTTATATTATGTATATATAACATATATTAGTAAATAGAAGTGTGGGGAAATTTGTGTTTATTTTCTTCATAAGATTTAAAAAGAAAAATTCTTTTTGAGTGTGTTCATGGGTATGAATGCAAATATTCCTTGGTATATATGCAAAAGGACAACTTCCAAGAGCCAGTTCTTTCTTTCACCCTGTGTGTCTTTGTTCCGCTACCCATTGAAGCACATAGCCAAAAATGTTTGAAAAATTTTTAGCAAATCCTGCTTTGCCCTTTCTATTAAATAGTTGAAAACCGTGGTAGAACGGCTTCATAGCCAGTGAAAACAATTGGGTCTCATAATACTGATCAGGGCATTATAGAATGCATGTTAATATTTATATTACACGTTCAACTATTTTAAAAGTTGGTAACATTAGGAAACTGGTCAGTAATTTAGTCAATGGAAAGTGTCATTTATTTATCTTAAAAAGATTTACAACCCCAGAAAACATTAATCCAAAACCATTTAGGATCTGAACATAATTGACACATGAAAGGAATAAACACTGGGTCAAGTACAAGTGGGCTTTTGTGGAGAGGAGAGTTGCTTGTCTGTAACTAAAGCAGATTTTAGTTTGCAGTGTGCTTGGATCCTGCTTGGATGCTGCCATACTCTGCGTATTCATGTCTACTGGTCCTTTATTTTCTTTTCCTTTGTTATTTGCCCCATATTCTTAAATCCTATTGTATTTTGACTAGATCGGTTCAATTCCTAAAGAGGTATTTAAACTACTTCTTGTATCTTTTTCATCTAAATATTTCTTTGTGAAAACATGCATATTCTGGCAACATCTCTCAAAGGCAAACCATCATTCTAATGCCATATTAAATACAAACAACATAGTTGAGGCTTTTTCTTCTTGTTCCTCTTCTTCCTGTCCTCCTCTCCCTTCTCCGTTTCTAAGAAGAGGATAAGCCCCATAAAGATGGCAGCATCAGGCTTTCCCTGAGAGCAGACTTCTGGACTTCCCCCCCCCCATGCAGTCAGTCATTGAAAGCCTCTTTGGGATCAGATGAAGAAACATATCATACAAGATGCCCATTCTCCTGGTCTTTGCCTGTATTGTCGCCTCAAAACAAAACTGTGAACTAAGAACGTGACATGAATTTCTATGTTGTTTTCTCAGTACCTCTTCCTCGTTCTTTCATTCAGCCACTTTCCCTAGTGGAATGTGAACAAATTACTCTCATGTATTTGAATGGGAAAAAGAAAGGTTTTTCTTTTTTTCCACCTTTCAGACTCAGCACTGGGAAAACCTCAGGTTACAATTATCCTGAAGATATCTCCAGCGACAAAACAAATCAAACAAACAAAGCACCAACTAGTGTCTTCTGCTAATTTGCTCCATTATTTTTAAAAAATCATTTTTAAATATCTTCATTTGAAACAGGTGCTTAGATTGTGGTAGTTGGGAATTCTTTCCCCTTTGCTCAATACAAGGAGATATCTCCAGTTTTTATCTCCATCTAGCATAGATGAAATTGCAGCAGCATACAAATAAGCATTCAGTATGAAATGAGAGGGATGCTAAGAAGTAGCACACACTAAGTTATAGCTCACCTGGGGACTTAGAAATATTTGACAAGAATGGAAAGTTCATAAAGACAGGATGTCAAGAGGGATTCCAGGTGTGAAAGAAATTGCAAATTCATGTCTTCCATGTGAAAATACACATATTTCAATGAAAGCATTTTTATTATGAATTTTGGAGAAGGAAGCTCTTGCTAACTACTTCAGAAGGCTTTGGACAATTAGATACTTTTAATAGTTTTTCATTCTTCTGAAGATGGATTAGGTAGCCCTGTTAATGTGTGTTTACATTTAGTTTTTAAAAAAGCAGGAAAAAAAAAAAAGAAAACACGGGTTGGAAGTGGCAGTGCTTGCCTTTTTATCTCAGGTGTTTTATATGAAAGGTCAGAATTTTATATGAAAAGGAAACCTTTGTTCTCAATTATTTGTGAGCATGGAGAGAGTTTTGTATTTTCTAGATGAAATCAGAACCAGAAAGTGTTATATTGGATATCTCAGTGTAAAGAAATGGTTGGGCATAGATACCATTAGTTAGGGACAGAAGGCAGTGAGGCCAAATTTTAGCAAAAGAAATAACCAAACATAGGAAATATATACCATTCCAATCAATAGTCATTCTCAGCAACCAACTTTCATTTGAACAAAAAATATCTTTGTTTTTCATTATAAAAATCAAAGAATAAATCACAGACCATTCAAAATTTGCAAGTTAATAATATGTAAAACTGTGTTTCTATAAAAAATATTTAATAATTTTGTTTTTGTGATTCGTGCTTCCTTCATTTTATCTCTATGATGCTGTGTACTTTACATGCTTTTCAGTCAGTTTCAAAGGAGGAATTTTTTTATAGCATACCCACATATATACACACACAGTCTTCACATTAAGCCAAATTAACTATCTCTAGCTAAGAATACTATTTGAGAAATTATGTATTTCTTCACATACATACTTCTATGTGAATTTTTAAAAGAAGTTTATATAGTCATACTTTTTATTTTGTCTTCTGTTTTTGCAGAAATGCTTTTGAATATCTACCATTAGATAGCTTCTAGACATTTTACCTAGGTTTTATCACAATGCAGGGAGATATGAATTTCATAACAGAAACTAAAGGGTCCTCATGTTGAATTAAAGCAGGTTGTAAATACAGCCTCTGCAGTGTTGCATTACTTAATCTAGACTTCATTTACATTTTATTTAACATTGCAGGCATGCATGATATTTCAGAGCATCATGATTGCTTAGCAGAATAAATTTACTGCTTAAAAAGTACAGGGAACCCAAAGACCAAACCTGGCCCTTCAGCACCCTGAGGATTTACTTCTTGTAGCAGAACAGGAAATACAGACGTTTTCCTGCAGGGACTGCAGCTGTCCTTACCTCATGGTGTACAACAGCGTGCCGTCCTCCGTGATGCGCAAGAGTTTGTTAGGCATGGTCATGTTGTGGGCCACAGACTTCTTTCCATTGTGGAAAAACGTATCTGGAGTCCAGATTTTACTGGCCATGAGGTTGTTTAACCGAAGTACTGTCATGGGCCCTTTGAATTTTAATCTTTCGTCCTTCCAGCTTTGACGAAAAAACACATCTATTGTGTATTCCTGGATAATTTGGGGAAAGAGCAAAGTTCAGTCTTACGTTTTGCCATAGAAATAACTTACAAATACAATTTTGGAAACTCACTGTGGCTTAGGTGACATTCTCAGAAGCAAATGTGGAGTGGCACTTAAATGTTAGTGTTAGAGGAATCACAGGTGGCTTTTGCAGTATTTTTTAATATATAGATGTATGTATGTGCATACATACACACGTCTGAAAATTTATGGGGAAAAATGTTCTCAATTTTCTCCTTAGATACCTAAAAGTACAACATAAGCCCCCTCTGTCACCAATAGTAAAATAAAATCGATAAATTACACTTTGAAATAGAAACACATACTTGCATGTTGTGTATAAAGGAGAATATTTAAATAAATGGATTTCAGCAGTAAGAAGAAAACATAATATTTATGGCTCCTTTGTTTTCCCTGCAAACCTCATCGTCAAACTCAAGCCAATAATGGTGTTGATATAGATGTAAAAATCCTTTGGCTAAGGAAATGACTTCTTGTTTCTTTTATTTTTTTCAAAAATAGCCTACGTAGCTCTCCAGTTCTCCTACATAGTGAACAAAACTATAAAAATATGGAGTAAGCTAATCAATTTTCACAAGTAATTCAAACTCAACTTTTTTTTTCCATAGAGAGGGACGAGAGAGAAGAATGCAAAGAGAGGAGATGTGTGTGTGTTAGTGATCATGCGTGTGTGTATATCACGTGAGAGATGTGCGAACCTCATTGTCATTCACAGCCAGGGAGTCTATTTATTTGAATAAGCAGAGCATTCCTTCTGGCATTACCCAGAGATGAACATCTGCTCATCTAAAAACAAGTGATGTGACTTACCAACTTCTGAAATTGAAAAGGATAGTGTTCATCTTCCTTGCAATACTTGCTACATTGGCACTAAATTTAGAACTCAATGGTTCAAAATAAAGATTGCCACATCTCCATTAATCTTAGCATACTCAAAACCAGAAAGGGGGGTGGCTAACTAGAAAACATTATGCCACATTTTCCTAATCCTGTGACGCTTGATGCTTCTGAAAGCAGCTGCTTTTGAATCCTATGCATGTCATCCTTAGGACGTACAAAACAATAATTTCTGTCTCTAGGCATCCTGTGCATGGTTTTAAGTACCTGTCTCTTTCCTAGGATTTAAACAATACGAAGTGAAGTCTGAATGTATGTTTGCCTTTCTGGCAGAGGTTTAATATTGCTCAGTCATCACTGATCCATGACATTACATCATTAGTGGATGCCTTCTAGTGCACCATGTGGCTAATTGGGGTGACTGACTTATAAAGAAGGAAGTGAGCAAAATGATGCTATTCTGTTGACACAGGCAAGACAAGTTACCATGTTTGTTGTTGGGTTTTTCTGTGTCAGAGTGTCAGATGGAAATCACTGCGATACGTGATAGGAATTTATTCGCTGCAAATATTTGTTAAGCGTCCGTTAAACTCAGCAAAGGGAGAAATTATTAAGCCTTGAGTTTTATTGGAAGAACTCATGGAGGACAGGGATTTTAGATTAGATGATGAGGCAATATTACAGAAGAACAGTGCATATCACTCATACTATATATAGTCTTGTGCATATGTCTCCTTGTTGATATGATATCTGATGACCTTTCTATTCTTCTTTATCTACAGCCAAGTGTCCTCAATACAATAGAATGACTTTAGACTGATTCATACTACAGAGAATATCTACAGGTAAATCAAGATCCCACGCATACCTAAACAGATCATGTCCTCAGGAATCATAACACCATTCATTTGCTAGTTCTAAGGGAGATTCTGTTTGTTTGGGTTTGGTTAGTTTTTGAAAGCATAGTAAGTTTTAAATGTAAATTAATCATAAAAAATAATTTTCAAAGAGACAATGCCCAAGAGAAATGGGTCAAAAATTATGTCAAAATTGTCCATGTCCTAACATTTGTATTTTTATTATATTTCCATTCAGCTTTATTTATCTATGCTAAAGGCTGACAGTGAAATTTCCTTTCCCAATTTTGTTTGAGACAATTCTTCAAAAATAGCATACACACACACACACACACACACACACACACACACACACTCAGCAACACTAAGGGTAAAATATATTCCCTCCTCTTCTCTGTTACAGGAGAAATGAAACCTAAACAAAAGCAGTTGATTGTGATCACATCCCACATAACCACAAATAGAAACACTCTCTGCCCCATGTTTTCTGAACCTGTCCATATGACTGAAATGCTAGCAGCAAGCAACTTATAGGATGTCCTTATACAACACAGACTAGGCCCCATGACTACAATTTGTTAGATCAAAATTGGCCATTTGGGCCAATGTGAGCCATGTTTCTCTTTTCAGGAAGATGAAACAAAGTTTAGGGAAGATCCATAATGTTAGTGACTATGGGTATAAAATCAGTACCTATTATTTGCCTTCCAATTTTATCAACACAATTTTTAGGCTAGAATTCTTTTTGGCTTGGGATCAAGAAAAAAGCTATTTGGATAAAGTGACTTAGTAAAAGTTACATGATGGGAATTTGAAGAAGGTAAAAAGCAGTCATAACCAAGATAAAAGCAGACTGCAAAAGATGGGACTCAGTAGAACAGACAGAACAAATGCAAAGTTTTCCTGAAGGAGTTACTGAAGTTTCCGAAATATGGCTCCCACATCACAAGAGAATATTCTTCCCAAATTTTTCTGGTTAATAGAGTAGGTCCCCAGAGAATAGGATTCTTATTCCTCAAGATCTGGGACAAAACATCCACTTTGTACCTAAATAAATATCATATGGAAGTGTTCCGGTTCATGCTATTTATTGACATCTGTGTGTGCCTTGACTTGATACATTTTAAGCAGCACAGGAAGCAAGGCTGTGGGATTGTGCAGCCTGGATATTTCTGTCAGAGCCTAGTGCCCTGGGAATGTGCTGTTTGATGGCCAATTAATGGTTTTTAAAATAAGCTTAAGGAGTTGACCTCATTTATTTTTATTCTAGATGAAGCTGAATGCCTTGGGAGCTAAACAGTCTTCAGGGATGGTCTGCTGAGGTTTCAGTTGGTACCCTTAGTGAGTCGGTCACTTTCCTTTCCTGAGAGCATGCAGATAAGAATATTCTTGAGCTGAAAGGTTTGAAATGGGGAGTAGATAGAATACCATTTAAGTAACATTTAGAACGTATTAGGACCTTAAAAACACTCTGTAATGACAAGTTCAACTATGGTTACTATTAATCAGGTATTTTATTAGTTCCTGCTTAAAATATAGAGAAAGCTTTTCCTGTTTTTAAAATGGAACCTTATCATCCTGTCTTTAAAATCTGACTGCCTCTAAATAAAACTCCTTTTTATACTTAAATTCCCATAAAACAATTTAAATAATTTTCTAAGCAAGAGAACAGGTACAAGTTCCAGGACCCACTTTGCAATTCAGTTGTGAAGTCTAATTGCATCATATCACACAACAAACTCGAATGCTGTCTCAGAAATTATAGACAATGAGAAAGATCAGCTTCTGTACACCCTCTGTTTTCCTTTTTGAATGTCTGAGTTTTGTTGTTGCTATTTTGAAGACAGGGTTTCTCTGTGTAGCCTTAACAGTACTGGAACTCACTCTGTAGACTAGGCTGATATCAGACTCACAGAGACTGGCCTGCCTATGTCTCCCAACTTCTGGAATTAAAAGCATGTTCCACAGTTACCCAGCTCTTTTAAAAATTTTTATCTGAAATTTATATGTGAAATACAATTTTGACTGCTATAGGGATACAGACAAGTAAAATAATCCTATAATGTAAGGCAAAAAAAAAAATGGTCCTTTGGATTTCTGTTAAATTGAATCAGTAACTCAAAAGCATGGTCAAGTCAGCATGGATCCAGCAAGGATGGAGGAGGAAGCCCCACTCATCGCTGAGGAGTTATTGGCAACTGGTGACTGCTAGGGGAAGGGATAGTCAGTTTTCATTTGGAATGTGGTCCCTGCTTGGTTGCCCAAGCTCTAGTGGATGGCCCTAAAACCATAAATATTGGCAGTACAAATAGGACACAGCAGGCTCAAAATAAGAGTCCATGAAGTTGGAAAGGAGATTCTCTTGGGTGATTGTGGTGGTAGTTAGAGGGAAGAGAGGATCAAAGCTCATTTTATATATGGATGAAATTCTTAAAAGAATAAATATAAATGGATTTTTAAAATAAAAATAATTAAAGTTTTCTAAACATTTGAAGGGAATTTTATGTTTCACTTTTGGCTTCTTTTGAGTGCTGTCCCTTAACATGAGGCACTCTGTCAAATGCAAGAGACAAAGGCAGAATTATTGTAAAAAATAAGTTTAAAAGTAAATATAAAAGTAAACAATATGTTACTCTAATTCCATGACCTTTATTCCATTGTCTTCCTTATCAAAATATTCAGCAGTCAAGGAAGAGGGCTTAGTTTAGTTTAAAATGGCCCACAAGAATTCACTTTTTTTCCCCACAGGAATTGGGCTTTTTGTTTGTTTGTTTTGTTGTTGTTGTTGTTTTGTTTTGTTTTTTGAAGACAGGGTTTCACTGTAGCTTTGAAGCCTGTCCTGGAACTAGCTCTTGTAGACCAGGCTGGCCTCGAGCTCACAGAGATCCACCTTTCTCTGCCTCCCGAGTGCTGAGATTAAAGGTGTGCACCACCACTGCTGCCCAGCCTGGGATTCTAGTTCCATCAACAAGCAACTAGTAGCCCATTACTCCCTTTAAACTAGGAATGCACTCACACTGTGATATCAGTTAGACATATTTGTCTTTACAACTTCTGATTCCACTTTAAGAATGTAAGACATTAAAT
>PVIU01029185.1:0-17909 GCA_004026605.1 Ondatra zibethicus
AAAATACTTCAAAAAAGAAAAAAAAGAAGCTATGATAGGCAATTTCTTTATGGGGTGATGAGCTGTGAGGTGAGATCAAGGCGGGAGAGGGAACAGAGTTGCTGATAGCCCTTTTCTACTCTTTCTGGGTGCAAACTCTAGCTGTGGTTTTCTGCTGGAGTCTTTGCTTTTTTGGAAGTCAGTTGTTTTTGAAATAGTCCCCCAACTGATACACACTGCTGGTAGTTTGCCAGGAGACAGAAACAGTCACAGCTTGCAGGACAATTGAATTCAGTGTTGGCAAAATATAATATCTGCCTCCCAGCAGAGCTGACTGCCCTGGAAATACCTGGGTGGTCCAATTCAAGTTCACTTTGCTGTCTCTTCCCGTGTCCATCTGTAACATGCAGCTGCCATGTCTGAGACCATGCAATCATGTTTCTACCACCTTAGTATGTTGACATCCCCAAACCTCTACTGCGATTCTCCAATCTTGATTTTCCCAAGTACCAGTGAATAGTCTTTCCAGCCAAGAGATAGAAATGAAGCCTGAAGCGAACAAAATGTTCACTTCTGTGGGCTTTAAAGAACGCCATGAATTCAATTGAAATTGCTCAGCACAATAATAAACGCTTACCGTGTGCTGTTATTTTGCACATCAGGTGGTAAAACAGTGACTGTGGAGAGATCACTTACAGTAAGATCCGCCCTTCCTCCGGTAATTCTAGAGCAGCAGATGAGCTAATAAATATGTAACACTTAGTAATGACATTTGCAGTCTTGGAGAGTACACCTCCCCTGCCTTCACACAAACAAAGCACAATCATCCGATATTACACAGTGCATGCTTCTTTGAGCCCAGAGTCTCAACATGCAGCCCAACCAGGCCATCCTCCTGCTTCAGCCTCCAGAGTGCTAGGATTATAGGAGTGTGCTGCCATGTCTGGAGGACAAAGCATATTCTTCACCTTTATTGCTAATCAGGAGGCATTCATAATGAACCCTTTGTTATACAATCCTGTGCCTGAGCGGAAGTGATGGCAGGGTGCAGGCCATGGTGACAGGCAAGCCTCAGTATCTTGGTAACCTCCATCAGATGCATTCTGTGGGCCTCAGTTTTTGCATTTGGTAGGTGAAGTAAAGGTGGTACTTTCTCTTGACAGTGAGCATCAGCCTTAAATAGTCTGAGTAAATGCCTAGTATGTAGAGTTTTCCTGGACCTTTTGTTCACTTTGTGTGTGTGTCTTAGTAAGGACAACAGTTCAATGTATGCAAGTGACTTTTAACAGGATTGGCTTGCTCCAGAGGCACATGTATTTTATTGTTAAAATGGATATGGGGCAGAACTTAACTGGCTGGTCTCAAAACCAGCATAGAACTAAACACTTCAGTCCAGGAGACTTGAGCTTATTCCCTTGAGTAGAAAGAGCTCCAGGCTGCAGAGAAGACTAAGGGATTCTCACTAGGTTTCTCAGGCTGAGGCAGGCTCTTCTCACTGGTTGGGGATCTACTCAGAGCTGGGTGGTTCCTGTCACTAGAGGAAGATGGGATACTTGGGTGTCTGAGAGCGTGGGAGCAGAAGTGGTGGGACATGGCATTTTGCCCTGCAGGTAAGCCATTGGCCACATTGGCAGAGTCCCTGAGCATAGTCTGGGAGGCCCCTTTGGGACTGGTGACCTCTGGAGAGGGTGCCCACAGCTGGGTCTTTTGTTATTTTGCAGCAGCCGTCTCTGATCCTCTCAGTGTTTGGACTTCATTAGTCAGGAGGGCAATTTTGGCAATATTAGTTCTTAGAAAGCCCAAACAGTTGCTTTCAAGAATTCTCAATATAACATTAAAACATAATTTTTATCTATTTTTATATCATAGACATACTATTTCTACAATATCATTTACTCACAAGGAGAACAGGACAGTGGAAGAGCCTTAGCAGGTTTTGTCATTAACCCCCTGCCTTCTTTACCTTCCAAGAGTATTTGGAAATGGAGAGGTCTGGATATATTAGGTAGTATAATTTTTAAGGGTTTTAATCTGTATCTATTTTATTTTTAAATTTGATAGTTTCAGGCACATTTACGTGCATAATAGATTCTAGTCCTTTTCAACTCTCATTTCACTGTCTTATTACCCTCTCCCCAAAGCGCCCTTTTTCCAAAAGACAGACCCTCCTCCAGCTTTCATGTCTTCTTTTTGTGTGCGATCCACTAGTTTAATAGTATAGTAATCCTTTGGTATTGAGATTGCAAGCAAGAGTTGCGTGTGTGAGCCTGGGGTTATTTATACTGAAGCACGGGCAACTTATCAGTGGCTACACCTTTGAAGAAAGTGATCCTCTCCAGAAACCATCAACTTCCAGGAGCCCCTCAGAGAGGGCTGGGGCCTGAGGAGTACCTTCACGAATGATGAGATGTTGATAGGCCCATTCTCATGCAGGTCGTTTGCGGGTCAGCGAGGCCCAGGCCATGTCTAGAAGATGTCTTTCTGCAGTGTGCCTCTCCATCCTCCATCTCTTAGTGCCTTCGGGACACAGAGATGGCAAGGGGCGATGCGAAGCTGAGTGATTTAGACCGTTTCTGTGTTATGAGTCGTGGCTATTATAGGGTTTTACCCGGGTCTCCCCTCCCCGCTTCACTGTTGGCATCAGGTCATATCCTCCTTCCTTTCCTAGCACAGGGTAGGCCCATGACCATGGTGAGCCAACTGGAGTAGCACAACCATTGTCCAAATCAGAAAAATAGTTTTGGTTGAAAAGAGACGGCACTGGGAATGATGGAAGCAGTGTATTGCCTCTTTGGAGGAGAGAAGACCCAATCTTGATTTTTCAGACTAGGAGTTTGGGATTGGAGCTGATTTCAACGTCATTCAAGAATCAGGAATCACCGAGGAATGTGTATGACAGCATGAGAGACAGGGCCGTTCAGGACAAATAATTGGGAATTTCTCCAGAGATGAGAATTTTACCTCTGAAAATGTATGGAAGTGAAGTAGGTTATGCTGTAGAAATACAGCACCACAAGTCTAAGTTCAAGGCAACCTTCCCTCTCTCTGACTCTCTCTCTGTGTGCAAGTGTATGTGAATGCATGTATGTACATTTATACGTAGAGACCAGAGATCATCCTGAGGGTATTTGTCCCTCAGGTGCCACCTACCTTGTTATTTATTTATTTGTTTTTCATACGGGATCTCTCCCTGGTCTGGAATTCACCAATTAGGGTAGCCTAGCAGGCCAGAAAGCTCAAGGGGCCCACCTGGGTGTTGAGATTACAAGCATGAGCCACCATGCCTGGCTTTTATGTGGGTTCTCAGGATCACAACCAGAGTCTCATCCCTGTGTAATCAAGCACTTTCTGAGCCATCTTCCTAGCACCCAATGCCACCTGCCATCTTGGGATACAGAGGTTCTCTCCTCAGCATTGTCTCTCGAGGCCCCCAAGTCTCTAAGCCAGAGAGAGAGTTCTGGAGAGGATTTTCCTGAACCAGAAAGTACCCGTTATTCCCACTTTCATCTTCAGAAGGGATGGCTTGGTTGCTTTTGCCGTAGGGAGTATAACCCAATGGTGCTCCGGGGGGCAGAAATCTGGAAAGACCGGCAAGTGGCACTAATGATCTCAACAGTCTCTAAAATATGGGTCACATCTCCTCCTGTAGGCAGAAATCTTCCAAACCCTATAAAACCATGGCAGTGTACTCAAACAGGGGACCTCAGCACAGTGCACAGTTGTCTCTACACCAGCTTCAGATACAGTTTTCTTAACTCTGTGACTTATAAACCAAAAAGACAATGTGACATACAGACTCCAGAATGGTGGAAAAGGGACCCCCTTGATAGGACAATTCCGAGTCCTTGTGGTAGATGTGGAGGGACTTGACATTTTATGTGGTGAGTAGTCCTTGATCAGGTCTGGATTCTGGACATTTGGTCTTATCCTCTGGGGAGTTTTCCTTTCCTGTTAGCTGTCTTGTCCACAGCAGACGGGGGATCATGGCCTCCTGGTCCTCCTGGGGACAGTGAGCAGCTGTCTAGGCCAGTTCCCGCCTAAGGAAGGCGGAGGGCCAACAACAGTTTAAGATCTCGCAGCCTCTCAGTCTTTAGTCCCAACTCTATCTCTTCAGCTGTACAACCCTCTCAAAGCTCAACTGGCTTCTTACCTATTTGACAAGAGTCACCTTCAGGTGTTCATGGACACAGGCAGCTTTTGTTTTGAGAGTGTTTCACTCTGTTTTAACACAAACTCTTTGGGATCAACAGGAAAGTCATGCTACTGGCCTGTTTCCCCAGGACCACTTTCTTTCCTCATTTTGGCCCTTCATTTGGGCTGACTGAAAAACCTGATCACTGCAGATATCACAAGAGGGGAAAAATTCGGTAGCAAATTTTGCCTGCTCTTCATCTCTGACCAGGCAGTGACTTCCACTCACATTTTATTGTCTAAGGCAAGACATGCAGCTATGTTTGATTTGTATAAGGAGGAAAGGGAAGGGAAAATGATGAAATTTTGTTATAATTTCAAAAAATAAAAGAAATAATTTAAAAAACAGAAAAAATGAGCAAATAAATTCCTACTGGCTTTAGGCTCCAGTGTAGAGAACATCACACAGAAGAGCTTTGATACATGTGTTAACTTTCACACACCACAGTAGAAAGAACTGGCATTTTGAAACTTACTCCAACTATTATTTTTGTCTGTATATACGGTGCATGTGCAGGGGTGTACACATGCCATGTCATACATGTGGAGGTCAGGAAAGTCAGTTTCCTTGTCTTTACTTTTTGTGTGTGTGGAAAAGGGACCCAGGTACAGAAAGCTGGGATTGGATAATCTGGGTTCTTGGATGGAGAAACTTTAGCACACGGGATGTTCAGTGTGACATGGCTACAATACAATTTACCCAGGATCTTGTACATTCAGACTTTCCTTTGCTCCTTATGACTCTGCATCTTAATACTGTTGTGAAATATTATTTTAGCTGGTCAAAGGCATGCTACATTTGTTTATGCTGTATTTGTTTAAGTTTGTAAAGATATGTCACATTTGTCTCACCTTGCCTGCCTAAAGCATCTGATTGGTCTTATAAAGAGCTGACTGGCCAATAGCTAGGCAGAGAAAGGTTAGACTGGGCTGGCAGGCAGAGAGAATAAGAGGAGAAAATATAGGGGGAGGAACAAGAGAAGAAGGAGGAGGCCAGAACAAGGGAGACACCAGGGGCCAGAAACCAGGCAGCTGCTAGCCAATAGATAAGAGAAGCAGTGAAAGTAAGATATACAGAATGAAAGAAAAAAAAACCCTGTGGCAAAAGGTAAAGAGAAACAGGTCAATTTAAGTTAAAAGAACTAGCCAGAAAGGAGCCTAGGCTAGGCTGAGCATTCAAAACTTAAGATAAGTCTCTGTCATGATTTGGGAGCTGGTTGGTACCCAACAAGGAAGCCTGGAACACATCCTGAGGCAGGATCTTTTGCTGAGCCCAGAGCTCCCTGTTTTGACTGGTTTGCTCTGAGGTATCTTTGTCTCTACCTTCTGTGGACTGGGATTGTGGTGGGTCTTCACATCTTCCCACCATATGTTGGTGCTGAGGACCTGCACTCAGATCAGCATGCTTGCGGGGTGAGTGCTTTACCCACTGAGCCTTCTCCCTAGCCCCTTCAATGTATTTTTGGCTTATGCTATTTTAAACTTACCAGTCATTTATTGGATTACAATCCCCGTGTAAACTGAGGAACATCTGTATACTTTAGTGCTCATCTTTTAATTTTCGGTGTCTCATTTATAGGAAAGAATTGAACACCAAACTTTAACTCTGTATCCCAAGATGATACAATTGATTCCCCTAAATTTTAATAACTTATTTGTGGATGAAATGTTAATGGGTTGATTCTCTTGGCTCTTCTATGAATGCACCAATGTCAATGGGGGCTGATGGTAGTCCTGGATCTTCATTACAACGAATGCCTTTTCTTTTTCTTGCCTTATTGCACTGTCCAGATGAACAGGAAAGTGTTGAATGAAAGCAGTGGTTTGACATTCTCAACCCTAGGGGGATTTCTAATTTTTCCATGTTAAGTGTAAGGTGAGTTTGATATAGACTTTTTTTTTTTTGGCTTATTGATTGGATAAGGACATCCTCATCCATTGGTTTCTAGGAGTATTTACCATGAACAGGTAGTGAATTTTGTAAGATACTGTTAGAGAAGCCTGGCTTCATAATTCAAGGTTTTAGAAAACACTCCTATTTTCTTCTCTAGACAAATATGTACAGGATTAATATTGATACAGAGTTGGAAAGAGATTAAGAATGGAGCAGAGATTGTACCTTTTGAATGTGGGATCTACCCAAATGAGCATACAATGTAATTGGTCTATTCGTAAGGTAATTGTTATTTTTTTTAAGCAATTCATGGACTGGGAGATGGCAATAAAGTGCCCGCCTTGAAAAGATGAGGACCAGTGCTGAACCCCAGAACCCAAGCAAAGAAAGCCCTGTATTGTGGCATACGCTTGTAATCTAGAGACAGAGACAGGAGGGTTTGAGCCCCGGGGTTCAGTGAGAGACCAAATCACAAAATCCAAAGTGGATAGCCCCCAAGGAAGAGCTCCTGAAGTTGTCCCGATCTCCACGTGTGCATGTACCTGCACATACATGGGAGTATGCACCCCACCCCACCAAAAGCAGTTTATGCTACAATGACAAGTGGTGTGGTTTCACAGTAAGGTTTACAGTAGGAGGTGAACGTGTCCCTATGAGCATTCAAGGGTATGGCCACCCAGCGTGGATGGCTCTTGCTGTTGTGCCATGATGGATTATCTGATATGAGGGGAAAAGCTGGTCATATCGGGTTCTGTAGAAGGAGGGTAAGGGGGTGGTGAGACTAACCTCAGGAAAGAATTCTTCTGCTGGTTGTGGCTGTGTGAGCAGTGGACGCTGTAGCAGGTATAGGAGGCTTAGCTTGACTCCCTGGATCCCACATTCCAGAAGCTTCTTTTTATTAGCTGGTAAGCTAAAAGCTGAGTCCTACAACACTACCATTCAAGGTAAGAAGTGCTCTGGGTCCTGCTAAACTTCCACACGATCTGTTGTGTTATGTTTGGAGGCTGCATTTCAGAACGAGTCGGGGGTGATTATAAATGATCCTTTGGTGCCAATAAAAGGTGGCAGTTGAGGATGCCAGGTTACTATAGAAACACCAGGGGAATAGAAAGGCAAGACGGATACCATACTGAGAAGAAATAGTTTTTTTTTTAAATCATACCAACATGCCACATGAAACATTTTCCTTTTATTAAATTCATAGACAATTGGGAAGAATGTTCCTGACACACAAAATGTCAATAACCTTGAAATGTGGTTAGGTATTTATGAAGGTAAAATTCCTTATAGACATTCTTTTGAAAAATGTAGAGACTTCTTAAGCTGCAGTACATAAACAACTAATGCCTAAGCAGAGAGCTAGATTCCATGATGAGCACTTGGTTTATTAATATGTAATGCAGATGTTAGCTTTAAAAAGAAAACAGTTGCGGCCAGTAGTGCCCCTGGTGGCTAAGTCATGAGGTTTCATGTTACCTACACCCATATGGCTATCTGCATTGCCTCCCAGAAAGATCCTGAGTCTGTTGGGACTTCAGTTTCCTAGTTTACGTAGTGGATTGATATTTATTTCTGAGCTGTTGTGAGGATTAGACACATGTGTGATAGTTAATCACAATTGCCAACCTGATGAAATCTAGAATTACCTGGAAGAAAGACTTCCAGACATGCCTGTGGGGGGGGTTATCTTGATTAGGGTCATTGAGGTAAAGACCCATCCAACGTAGGTGGCACTATTTCCAACATGGGATCCTGAACTGAACAAAAAGGAGAAGACGACCTGAGTGGAAGCATGCCCGGTTGTCTGACTGTCCATGCACTATGATGAGTTGCTCCAGATTCCCACTGCCGTGGTCCCCTGCTTAACGGATAGCAATCTTGAACGGTGAGACAAAACAAACCCTTTATTCCTTGAGTTGCTTTTATCAAGATATATGTTAGATATTATATATGTTATATACTAGGAAAAGAACTAAGAAAGCATGGCTCGGCCTGGGAGCAGAGTGAGAACTCAATAAATGGCTGTGTTGACAATAAACAAACTCAGAGACAACCACTGATTCCTGGGGCATGGTTAAGTGTTATAACTCCATGTCTACCCTAATGATTTATGAGGGAAAAAAAGGGGGCACAGCTTCCCTTTAACACATTAACTTATAGTATTTGTGAATACTATAATACTGGCTCAGCACAAATGCTGCAGAAACACGGGGGAATGCAGGTGAAGGACCAGTGAACTTGGTGCATAAACCTCAAGCAGCGGTTAAGATGATGCAGACGTTGCCTGTGGCCTGCAGTCATGTGGTGGAGCAATACCAACATAGATGTTCCAGGATCAACTGAGAGATGCTTCAAATGCCGTTTATCATTTTAGGTGGGTGAAACCGCAAGTTTTTGAAGTTACTGTGCAAGACTTATAGTAGACACTATTTTAGAGGTTGGTGTGCTCAGTGCAGCCTGCATTAGAGGTGACAATGTGGAGTTAGTGGAAAAGCTACTTCTCACGGTTGTCGGTTCCTAACACCCAGCCTGGCAGGAAAGGAGTGTCAGAAACAGCGACCCTCTGGATGTGAATCTTCAGTTCTCCTAGGAGCCTGTGTTGCGAACCTCAGGGATGATGAGAAACTGTGAAGACAGCTAGTATGTGATTCGTGAAGCTTTTTCTAAGCTGTAGTTAAATTCTGAATGAGAACTTGGGGAGATGTTTGCACATGTTTTTAACAAAACAAAATTTTGTAAGGGGTGGTTGACCTGAATAGGAAAGGCAAAGCTGAAGGATTATTTCTTAAATTTAGCATAATCTGATCCAATCATTAGAAAAGTGTCACTGATTTAGCCTAAGGGGAAGGGAGCCAGTCTGGAACTGCTCACAGCTTGAAATACAGATATTACTTATTTAAAGTAATCTTTATATGCCCTAAAATAGGGACATATGTATTGATTTGTATTAATAGTATTTATATTAATAGTAAAAATTAGATGGCTGAGAAAACCCCACACATGAGAAAACCATGAAGGAAAATTAGAAAAATGAAAAAAATAACAACCAAATCAAACCAAAACAAAACCCCCAAAAATCAAATAAACAAACAAAAATTGACATGAGTTGGTTGGTCAGATTAACATGTCTGAGATCCTTGCTTTGTAAGGCAGCTGTGAATTTAATCTTGGGTAGTTTTTTTTTTTTCCCTGATTTAGGAGTAAGACTCTGAAGAAGATTCATATTGGAATCAGTTCTTTCAACCATATGGGTCAGACCCGAATTATTACAAACACTGAATAAATCCAGTTTCAAACAGTTTCTGAAGTGTCCATTTTCCTACATAGTACCAGGAATTGCACCTCTGATGAGGGCTGCCTCTACTTCCCCCTTCTCAGGAAATGCTGATTTCTTTTCTGAGAGTGGGTATGAAGCTGATGCCCCCGTTTTCAGATTAAACAGTTTAGAGATCAGCCTTCTGAGTAGAATATGCAACTCTAACTTGCATGCAGAAACATATGTGCTTGTCCATGCATGCTTTCAGGAGTAACAGTTACCACTGTGGAGCATCAGAGTCCAAACCTGCAAGTCCTTGGTCCGGCACCTGAGGAACATATGGTGAGCATAGCAGGAAACATTCCCAGGACCCGTCATATACATACATGAAGTGCGCAGCTCAGCGTCAGCATCGTGCTTGTCTCCAGGCTTCCTGCTTGCTGGGATCAAATTGTCACTTATGGTTTTGAAAATAAACTAGCTTGTGTAAAGAAACTACCCCACAAATCGGAGTCACTGGCTCACTTGCAGAAGTCTTCAGCAGAGGTCTGTGGTCCTCCAAGGTCCCGTGACTTGGTCTTTGCCCGGCTGATTTCTTGCCTGCTCTTGACCTTTCTTCCCTGTCCTGTGATCATGCTGTGCATTAACCATTTTAGTTCTTTCCTAGCCCAAAATGCTTTCCACTTAAGACTCTACAAATGAGACGTTAGGGGAGGGTTATTAGCCCGAAGGGGTGACAGATGGAGGTTTTCAGCTCGCAGTGTCTTTCCCAACCTTTTTACATTCAGAAGAATGCTATAGGTCCAGGGAAGGTAAAAACCAAGGTCTACACTTTTCATTAGCTCAGAATAAGTGTGATTTTACATAGAAGAAAAATAGCTTTAATCCCCTAAGAGCTAAAATAGATAGAAAAACCCCAAGGTTTCCTGGAAGATTTAACAATAGTACTAAGTCATGAACGGTTTGGTAATCTGATGGATCTTGGTTATACAAAACACTCTCCCACACTCCCTGTTTCTGAGGGCAATTTCATTTTCTTCAGGTTCAGTTAACCATGGTAAAGCATTGAAATATCACTATAATGTAATGAGTTCAGATATTTTGAAAAAGACTATTCACCTAACTTCTATTGCAATCTATTCTCAAATAGTTCTATTTGATTTGTTATTGTTATTCTCTTACTATGTGCCTAATCTATACATCAAACCTCTCTACAGTTCTGTACGTACAGGAAGAAGGGCAGCATATAAGGAGTCTGGTTTTACTCATATTTTCAGTCATTCATGTGGAGTCTTCCAATTTGTCCACCCATGATGAGGGGTCACCCTTGTGTTATCTCAATAACCTAAGACAATGGATCCCTTTCAAATACTCACTCAATGTATCCCTTGCTTTATTAATTTAGAAACTGAGACCCAGATATGTCCAGAAACATAGACTTTCATCTGACAGCCAGGAACGGGAATGAATGCTTTTGCTTGAACTGCACACATGATGAGTTGAAGAAGGCAAAACAAGCATGTTTCTAGCAGTATCAACCACAGTGGAGCTGACCTCAGCTGTCAGGATGTTATTGGATTGCCTACAGATGAGAGTCACCTATGGTCAGTTTGCTGATTGAAACTGTTGAATGTCACTGGCATTATGTGCCTTTGGGACTCTCCAAACTGATCATTCTAGTACCACAAGAAGTTAAGAAGAGAAGGAAAGACAGGCAAAGAGAGGTGGCTTGGCCAGAAGGTTTAAACCTTGGTAAGGATCATTTGGGGACCTTGCAAACGTTCTGATGCTAAGTCACAACCCCAG
Organism: Ondatra zibethicus; assembly: GCA_004026605.1. Taxonomy (NCBI): domain Eukaryota; kingdom Metazoa; phylum Chordata; class Mammalia; order Rodentia; family Cricetidae; genus Ondatra; species Ondatra zibethicus. Next base: position 11,127 of record PVIU01029185.1, read on the forward strand.
GCTGGAGTAAGGAGGTAGGAATATCCAGGAGTGGGACTCAGGTTGCAGCAATTTTTAGAGTTCCCTGAAATTCAATGTATATAGCCAAGGATGATATCCACTATATTATACTGAAGACAAAGGTAAATAAAAACTCTCCAAAATTATCAATCTAAACCCTAATGTCCCTTATATATTCAGGCTGTAGTCATCACCAATGATAATGCATTTGCCAAACAGAATATCTGAACTCAGCCCTCCTCTTTCCTGGCTTTCCCTTTCCCCTTCCATTTTCCTTTCCATTGCTTTTCTCTTTTCCTGGGGCAAGGACCAAACCCAGGGCATTTTATGGGCGAGGCAAGCATTTTGCCACTGAGCTATAACCCACTCTTTATCAGACGCATACATAGATTATTTTGCTTAGCTGAAAAACAGTTGCTTTTTAATGACTTTTTCTGTGGTAGATGTTCTTGAGCCCTGCTGACTTCACATTAGAATACGCTGAAATAAGCTAAAGAGACACTGCTTTTAACATTGTCCATATCTAAACACCTAGACACATTTTATTTTTCATGATTTTCTAGAATTATTTATATGTCAAAAGTAAAAAAAAAAAAGTCAAGTATTCGGGGAAGGATAGCATACTTATTAAAAGTAGCAAGGAAGATCCAATGACAAAAGGAAGTTTTCTTTAGTGGGGTTGGCTGAAAAGTTTGTAAGAAAAATCCTAGCATGGTTTTAGATGTATGATTCAGTTTTGTAGAGCACATGTCCTGTGGCTTAGGTGTGGTTGGGTGTCCCCAAGCGGCTTACTGTGTAGAGAGGCTTGGTATCTCTGGGGTGGTTCTACTGGGAAGTGCTAAGCCATCTTGAAGACCTGCAGCCTCGTGGAAGCTCCTTAGGCCACTTGAGGCATGTTCACAAGAGGGCGAGTTTGGCCAACACACACTGTCTGCTCCTGTTGTGAGGTGTAATTGTTTACTCTTGACATTGTGTTCTTCACTGTGAGGCTTTGAAGCCAAGAGGGCATGTCATGCCACAGAGTGTGAACTGTGTGAAAGGACCTTTAACTTTCAAAAATGCGTGTCAAACAAACCCTTCCTTTTCCACTCCACAGCCACTATCATGTATGTCATTATGGTGATGCAAAGCTGACAGATACAGTACAAAAAACAAATGGTGAGATTTGCTTGATATTCTTTAATTAAGATAATCTTTCTTCAGGAAGATATAAAGCAAAGCTGAGGGCAGTTTTAATTCCGTCCCTTGACTTACTGATAGATTATGGAAACTCTATTAATAGAAATTATATTTCATAATGGCATATTATCAGAAATTAACAAAAGTAATTCCCCCCTCTGGACTTCTTGAGGTAAATTCTCCCAGAGGATTTTCAAAAATTTAAGTCCCAAGAAGAGCAGTTCCCCAGTGCTTTTGGAAGTATCCACTATGGCAAACTAGAGATCATTTCTGATCTATGGGTTAAAGTATTGACAATCCTTATTACTATTGGAGGAAAGTTTATATGCTTGGATCTTGCCAAGTTCAGCAGAAACAACGACAATGATGGGTTGAGCTGATAAAAACTAATCAATACCATTTCCCACACTTCACTTCTGCACCGCTTCACGGAATTACAGGTGATTAACTACAGAAGAATACGCCAGCAGTAAAAATTAGTGTTATCTGTGGCCCATGTTTATTGGCAATTTAATTCTTATAAGTCAAATTATTTTGACTTAATGTGATTCTAAATTATATTAAAACCACACAAACCAGAAGCAAAGTATTCATTAAGATGTAAAGGTGCAATATCCATGATGAATGAACCTTCACTTAGATTTATCATTTGTTAGACGTTAACTGTGTTACCTAAAGTTATATAAGTGTGCATAATTGAAAATGGGGGAGTGTTTCTTCACCGTGGGTAATGGAGGTCTCAGTTGGGGAATATTGAGGTTTCAGTATTCCTGGTTTTGGATGAAAAGTGAGTCTGAATAATGAACTTGTGGGCTGGTCAGGAACCTGTGAAATATCTAGCCACTATAAAAACCAAGCCGCAACATCCATTCTAACCTCTCCCAGCCTGTTGTGTGGCTGCTTCTTCTGTGTTGGACATGAGCATGGCTGTCTTGAGTCAAGCGTGGCAGGAAAGTAGGGTGGAGAGTAAGAACCAGATTAGCATATAAAGAAAAGCCATGGCAGAGAGAGAAAACCCCACCCACCATGGCAGCTGAATAGCAGATAGAGTATGAGCAACAACAGCCATTTATACAAATGACCTATAAAGGTCTCAACCATTGGGAACACTGAGCCTTTGACCTTTCCCCAGATCTGGCCTACTTCTACCCTGGGGAATGCTTTCCCCCTTTAGTAAATAATTTATTCTTCTGCTACTACCAATATATCTCTGTCCAATTTCTTATTCTGGGCCAGAAGAACATAGAAATCCCAGTGGATGCCCATTGGACCTGGATCCCTGTCTCTATCAGGAGAATCTGTGATCAGAACTTCAGGAAATCAGGCCAGTTCATTAATCAGACTCACTTTTAAGGTCTCCTTGGAGAGGAAGAGGGAAGACTTAGCTCCCAGCCTCCCTGAGGCCCTGCCCTTGCCCAGTCACACTGGACATGCAAAGCTGACTGCAGATAGGTAGTCTGGAGTAGCATAGCTCCCTGCAAGTGGCCACAGGATCTCTAGTAGTGCAATGTTTTCTGTGTTACCCCTGTTTTGGGTGGGACTCTTCAGTAGTGTAGCTACCGGTAAGTTTCTCAGGGAACTTCCTGGTGGTATAGCAGCCTCTGGGTCACCCATTTACCTGTAAGGATCCCACTTATTTCATTGGTTCATTACATTGGACTTTGATGGAATCCTGTCTTTGGTTTGTCAGTGCCTTTCCTATCTAGGGTTAACAGATCTACTTTTTAAATTCTTCCTAAGAAAATTCAGGTGCTATACAACCCCCCTCCCCACACATACAGATAGATACACACTCTCTCTCCTACCACATTCCCCAAATGGGAACCTCTCTATAAAGACAAATGACAATCCTGCATCTCTAGTGCCTCCCTGCTTTGAGCATGTACTTCTTCTCCACCCCCAGATCTGGAATGAAGTTCTATTCCTTGGCAGGCACACTGGGCAATGCTGATCCTTGACTTAAAAGGCCTGTGAGCCCAACGAGTTTCCCATCGTACAATTGAGGGAAAAACCTGCAGCGTAAAAGAGGAGACACTAACTATGCTTAACATGAAAGAATCCCAGCACAGTGTTCCACTGTTCTTGGGGTCTCATCTTAAATCTACCTGGAAACCTGGAAGCATCCCGTTTCGGGATACATGAGACATTCTATTCTTGCATCCTTACCTTCCTCCCTAACAAGCAGTTCATGTTGTGATGTACCTGCAAATCCTAACTAACACAAGCTTTTGAATGACGTGGTCCACTCTGGTTGTGAGTTCCAAGCCAGCCAGAGAGCTACATAGTGTGACCCTATCTCAAAAAATAAAACAACTCAACCAAAACAACTCTAAATCTTTTGCATGCTCCATGAAGCCTTGTTTCATTCATTTTCATTTTGTAAACATGAAGATATTTGAGAGACATTCATAATAAAGGTATAATTTGAGAAAAGGGATTAAAAGCTTATCAAGCACAAATGTGGCTTTAAATAATGTATGATCCTTTGGACACAAGCCCAACCCACTTATGGAAAAAAGTTCTTATTTCCTCTCTCAAGCAATATTAAATGAAATCAGAGCACTGTTGTTAAATACAACCACACACCAATAACTTTTCATTTCTAACAGTACCTTTCCTTATTAAAAACCTCTATAAAAAAAACAAAACAAAACATGCCTGTTAATAAGAACTTCTGCAGCTCAGTCTTAATGTATTTGGCACCCAGTTCAAGACCATCTACCTGAATGCAGGACATGCACACTTCTTGCTTCGGGCTGCAAACAGAGCCTTACAGACGAACCCAGGTCTCTCTAGGCACAGGCCACAGAAGCAGCGAGGTATGAAAGGGGGTTCAGATGGCAACTCCTTGTTAGACTTCGATTCATAGAGCACGGGTATTAGAATTCAAAGATAAGTGGTCAAAGAGGAGCAAAAGCAAACACAGTGCTGAGCAGTCTAACCATTAACAGTACTGTGATCTCTGCAAACATGGGAGGTGCTAGGCTGAAGACATGGCCACACCCATACACCCTGATCACTAAATACGACTAGCTCATGTTTCCTAGGAGAATGGGGAGCTGTCTAAGAATAATCGGGTAAAGGCAACAGTGTGAAAAAAAGGAAGTGGTCTTTTGACCACTGTACTTTATTTTTAATACAAACAAGCTATAAAAAGGTTTCAGACACCTTTTACACAAGGCTACACTTTCTGTAGGTGTATCAAGCCATCATTTATTACAAATTAACACTGGAAAAATTTGAACAAGTGATTTTTAACTTGCTTATGTAACATAATGAGACTCAGAGGATGGGGATGAACAACTAAGAGCAAATTCAAAACCTAAGATCTGGGGTCTGTATGAATTCCTTTGTAAATTTCAAAGTCTCACACACAGCTACAAAGAGAATGCAGGCCTTCTCAACACTGGACCTTATTTATAAAGAACTTCTTCACTCCAAGCCTTTGACTCCTTGGGCCCAACCACACGAGACACAGGTCACATGCCCATGCTGTGGTTGTCACGCTGTGGTCATGTTCCATCCGCTGTGGCTACTTTCTGCCCTGGGGGCGGTAGCTACACCAACTCATAGTATTTCCCAGTCTGGGGGTCAAAGTAGCAGTTGAGACATGGGTCATATAACAGAGTCAGCACTTCCTCGTCTTCCTCTGCACTCAGGTCCTCTTCACCTGTGGGCCAGGGGAACCGAAAACACATTAGTTCTTGGCCTGCAGAAGAATTCCTAAAGTGCCACCCCAAAAGGGAGTCAAGGCAGGGGTCACCACCTTTCAGGAAACTTTCTCTATGCAGGCAAGGGCTAGGCTGGGAAGGAAGAAGAGGGTAAAAACTTGGATTCTCACAAGCAGTGTACATTTGAGAAGAAATGCCAGGGGCTCAAAGGGCCAGCAGCTCCACAGTGAAGTGTAAAAAGCAAAGCAAACAGGGGGCTGGAGAGATGATTCAGTGGTTAAGAATACTGGCTGCTTTTTCAGAGGCTCTAGGTTTGATTACCAGCACCTATATGACAGCTTGAACTTTCAATAGGAACACCAGTACCAGGGCTTCCAACACCCATTTATGGCCTCCTTGAGCACTGTACACATGGTACACAGTTGTACACGCAGATAAAACACTTACACATAAGATAAAATGAGAATAAAACCACAAAGCAAAATCAAAATGGTATAGAGAAGAGTCTGAAGGAAAAAAGAATAAAATGGCAGAATCAAATGACCAAAGGGTCCCATGCATTAGGATCAGGAAATACTAGATGATATCCAAATCTCAATTAGCACAGTTTTAAATTCCTACATGTGCCAGAGCTGTGTCTAATGCAGAGCCATGTGAGTCCAGGTCAAAACAGAGAGTCTTTATTCATTCTGTACCCAAAAAGCCACCAGACACCTATGCATTTAAATGACACCATTTGCAAAGCTAAGAACCATAACACAGAAAGCAAGTCAGGTGGGCTGTAGCTTTCTTTATGGTAGGAAGGTACAAGCTTGATGGGGATATAGAGGATGGCTTGAGTGGAGGGAACACGCATTTCCTAAATCACTAGTAGTTTCCATTAAGTAGAACGCAACTAAAAGTGTTTTACAGGAATACTTTCTGAGCTCCTCTGTGTGCCCAGTTGTAACATGAGGGGCCAGGCTGCTTGTTGGGGTTTCTGTCCCGCCAGGTCCCCCAGCCATTTAGTCCCAGAGAAAATCACACAGAGAGTCTACAATAGGTTATAAACTGATTGGCCCAGGCTTCGTATTAGCTCTTATAACGTATATTAATCCATTATCCTTATCTATGTTAGCCACATGGCTCAGTACCTTTTTCAGCGGGGCAGGTCACATCCTGCTTCTTCCATGGTCTGGGCAGGACTGCGGAGAGAGCTTCCTTCTTCCCAGAATACTCCTGTTCTCATTGCCCCGCCTCTACTTCCTGTCTGGTTGTTCCACCTATACTTCCTGCCTGGCTACTGGCCAATCAGCGTTTATTTAAAACATCATTGACAGAATATAGACAATTCTCCCGCACCACCCAGTAGTGTAAAGGACTCTGGTATTTGGAAAAGAGTCCTGTTTCTTTCACAAAGTCTGTGTCTTCATTTCTGAGTACAAAGGAGGTCAGGCTCAGAGAAGAGGAGTTGGTTAAGTCATTTTTCTATTTATTTGCTTAGCCCACGAATAATCAAAGACAAGTGGGCCATGAATTCATCAAGACTGACTTCCAAAAAGCTTTGGCAGTGAGCATGAGAGAAAGATCTGTAAATGACAAAGGTTCAGTAAAAACTGTGCACGGTTCATGGGTGTGTACAAGTGTGAGTGTGTGTGCACTAAATGAAGGCTAAAGATCAATGTCTGATGTCATGCTCAACTGTTTTCTGTCTTATTTTTTGAGACAATATCCTTCACAGAGCGTCACTGATTTGGCTAGACTGACTGACCAATGAGCTTCATGGATCCTCTCATCTCCACCCTCCCAGGGCTGGGATCAGAGGTGTGAACTCCCATTCATGTCTTTTATGTGAGCGCTGGGATCTGAACTCAAGTCTTTTTGCTTGTGTGGCAGGCACTTTACTGACTGAGCTATTTTCCCAGTCCCTAAAATTGTTTGTTGAAGGCATAAG
>PVIU01029186.1:0-18017 GCA_004026605.1 Ondatra zibethicus
AAGAATGAAAATACTTTAGGGCCCTAACCAGTAGTCTGTAACTGAGCATAAATAACCTTGGGTATATTGCCTTCAATAGTCCTGGTGAACAAAAGGGCTTGCTTTATATATAAGTGACATAGATGTTTTATGAGATCAGAGAAACTAAAAATGAGCTTTCCAACATTTTTAAAACCTCTTCAATGTTTCTACATGTTTATGTCTTTATTATTTTATAATTCTATATTCTATGTATTTTGTCATTGTTATTTATTTTACCTAATATTGTATCACTTAAATAAGTTCTACATATTTTCTTCTAGTTAATTTCTGGACATAACTGTTTCTGTTAAAAATAAAAACTAGCGAGGTGCATTGGTATATATTTTAATTTCAGCACCCAGGAGGCAGAGGCAGAGGCAGGCATAATTCTATACTTCAAGGCCAGCTGATTTATATAGGGAGTCCAGGCTAGCCCCAAATACATAGTGAGATCCATTTTTAAAAAAACAAACAACCACCACAACAAAAAGAGATAGAAACAATTAAAAAAAGAAATTTGAAATAAGCACACTTAAATTCTCACTGTATCACATGTTGGCTTCATATTGTTGTGACAAACACTTACATCTAGTCAACTTAGTAAAACAAAATGCTTGTTTTGATTCAGGGTTCTACAGGTTTTAGCCCATGGTTGCTTAGAGCATGTGTCAGTTGTCGGCCTAAGTCAGTACAAGTACATCACAGTGAGCCCATGGTTGCGGGAGCCTGCTTACCTCCTGGCTGTCAGAAAGCAAAGAATGACACAAATAGAATCCATGTCCAAATTTCATCTTCCAGAGTATATTAACCTGCTTCCATGGGATCATCATCATTATCGTCATCATCATTATTTATGCCTCAGCAATGCTTAAACGCATATGGGAAACCCGTTTATTGTGGTTCTCCAGTTCTGCATCCTGGGCAGTCCTAGTTGCTTGTGTGATTGGTATACCCAAGGTTCCACAGCCACCTCCTAATCCCTACATATTATAACCCTTCAAAAAGTGAACAAGCCTTTAATGTCCAAATGTCCAAGACTTTGGAAGACATTCAAAATCCAAACCATAGCAGGTGATTACAGATACAATATACTACACATATTACACTACAGGAGAAAATGTGTTTTCCTTCCAGTTATCCAGAAGAAAAGTTATGTTGGAAGATCAAGATTTTTTTTCTCCCCTTTCTCTCCTCCCCACTCACTTCTTTGGAAATGAAGAAGTTATTTCTCTATTTGTTCAACTAGACTAAAAGAACAGAGCATACTCAGGCCTTTTAACCCCTCTCCGAATCAGACTGGCTGTTTTCTTACGCTTTCTCCATTCTAGCTCTGAACTTATAAGCTCTGTACAACAAGGGCCAAAAAAGCAGGCTAAGTGTGGCCCTAACTCATATGGGTCCTTGTAAACTACAAGATAGAGGTGAGCATCTTTCAGACCCTCATGACCACTGGTCCTTTTACACTGAAACTGTTCACACCTGCAAAAGGGATTAGAGTAGACAATGTATCCACTCTAAAAATGGGGGGAAGGACATGAGGAAGTTGCTATTTTGACTTCAGAAGAGAAACAAAAATAGAAGAAAAATTGTACTTTCATCAGAGAAATGAACTCAGAATTAACTATAGAGGTGAGCATGTAGCTAATATGAAGTATATGTTGCACATATATTACTCTGAGTCATTTGGATCTGAACATTTAGTCACAAAGAAAATCTTCAAAAGGAATCACAGAATCGAGCAACAAAGAGAAACTTGCATTTAAAGGATCTTTACATAAAAAGCAAAAGAGATGGCATCTTAGGAGAGATTTCGTATTTTCCAAATCTAAAAATGTTTATAATCTTTAGACCTGACTTAACACTGGAGGAGTTCACATAGATATGCACTATAGAGATCATGATCTGGTTCATACTCTGAGTGACACTCTTCATTCTAGGCAGCTAGAATGAAGACAACTGGGAATGTGGGACTTCTAGGCCATGTTCAGTGAATACAGTCACTGAATAGGAGAAAGACATGTGATGTCTCTGATTTAGGTTGAATTAAACTAGCAAGCAAGCTGCTGAAAGGCTTTCTCAGAAACTTCTGAAAGGACCAAAGAAACCAAGTACTTTTTCTTTGTTTAAGGAAAGATTTGGCAAAATATGGCCTAGGAGTGGACCCCAAGGCCTAGAGAAGTTAAGGTTTTGGTTCTAGGAAACTTTGGTTTTCCCCTGAAGAGTCTGGGTTGTCAGTCCCAAAGCACTGTGTGCTCAGTCTATAACACCTGAGTATCCCTTGTATCCCTTGTGTTACATTGCTTGATTAGCTTCCTATTGACTTTGTCCAGTTGTATGATGCCTTTTTGATGACTCTGTTTCATTTTTCTACCACAAATAGTATTTCAGATGTAGTACCTAATAAGCTTATTGACATAAGACAGTTTACTCAAGCCCTCCAGATCCCATCTCTTTTATCTCCTTTATCTCTGATCATCTGTCCATTCCTTTGTAGGACCCTGTCACTGAAGAATGACCCTGTGGTCCAGGTCAATTTCAAGCATTTCTTAGAGAATGTATCTTGTTTCTTTGTTATCTTCTGTTGTGTCGATTCTAAAATATTTACTGCCTTGACACATATATAAATTTTACCAACTTTCAAAGTGAAATGCCCTTCTACCTATGCAAACAGATGCAGAATAAATCAACTTTTCAAATTGTTATAGTTTGAATGTGGCTCTATCTAAAACTCATTGGTTGGACTTATGATTTGGAAATCTCATGGATTTGGGAAGCTCATAGATAATGAACATCACTTGTTACATATGAGATTATTGTCCCTAGAGATGGTGCTGAAGCGAATGCCCAGGTTCCTATCAAAACCGTCATCTGTTCTGTTGTGTTAGAGAAAAACATGCAACGCTTTTATCTTTTCACAGGTGAAAATTCAATTAGAAAATCCCATATTGGCAACAGAGAAGCACCTTCACAGGATATATAACATGCCGATACCTTAATCTTAGATTTTGCAGTCTATAAGACCATAAAGGCTAAATCTCTGTTCTTTATAAATTATTCAGTCTCACATACTTTGTTATAGTGGTAGGAATGGACTAAGACATACACATTACCCATATACAAGATCATCAGTCCATAAAGTTGATGTTGAAATGAAGAGAAAAATTTGATATCAAAGACATATCTTTTCAAATGTGTTTTAATTTGGAGAGGTAGGTCGTCGGTTAAGAGCACTCGCTACCCTTTCAGAGGACCAGAGTTTGATTCGCATCACTGATGTCGACAGCTGACAATCTCCTGTAGCTACGGCTGTAGAGGAATCTATGTTCTTCTGCCTCCACAGATGCCAGACATTCATGTGGCTATATACACACATGCAGGAAACTATTCACACAGAGACATAAAATGAAATAAGTAAGTCTTTAAAAATGTAATTGTGCTCTTAGAAGACTCAGTTGTGTTCTTGCCCACTGTGAAGGGGAGTAGCATACATTTTTGTTTAGACCCACTGATGGAAACTCAAGGCTAGCATTTGGAGACACTGATGCACAGTTTGAAGTGAGCACTAGGTGACTCTGACTTGGAAGACAAAGACAAGAACATTGCTGAAATCTTTAGGGTTAGAGTTTAGGGTTAGCTGAGAAATGGAAAATCAGTCCATATCTAAGTACAGGCCAAATATGTATCATTTTTCATAGAATAGGCATGGATGGAGAAAACACATAAATTACTCCAAGTCTTCTTAAAGAGACATGACAATGTGAGCCCTGAGAAAGTTTGAATGATGATGGACTTCCAAGAATCCCAAGGCAGGGACAGAGAAGTTAGTGCTCAAAAAGCAGCAGGTGAAAACACCATTGTTACCGATATCTATGATGAATCTCACAAAGGTCCTATCAGCGAGAGTGACTTAGGGCTAGGGTAATCACAACAAGCCTAGGACATGTATGTTGGACTGCTATGCTTCCCCAGGCTTTCTTACATCCCTTGGTTTCTTCTAAAGGTTTTACAATTTTAACCTTGAGAGTTAAGAACTCAGGGATAGAAAGAACACATTTGCCCTTTGTTGCTGCAAAATTTTGCTGCCAGTAGTTGGTTCATTTTGTTTGAAAGGAAGGATTCTGATTGAGCTTCTGAGTATTGATTACATTGTACTGTACATAATAATTATTGGTTGGAGCAAAAAAGGCTTGAAAGACCATTTATGACCTGACAGTGATCAGTGGCCAATCTTCAACTTAATCCAAAGGATTGGAAAAAGTAGCCAACCAATAAAGGTGCAAAAATAATCTCATGAATATCTGGAGAGATACCTCACTCATTGCTTGGGGCAGATAAAAACATGAGGACTTAAGTTTGAGATCCAGCATTCATATTTTAAAAATTGGGTGTGGTAGCACGAGTCTAATACTGGGTAGATGGAGACAGGCACATTTGGGAGTTGTAGTTCCCCAACCTAGCCTACTTACAGAATTCCGGGTCACAAGGATCATTTCTCAGAAAACCAAAGTGGAAGTTCTGAAAAATAATACTTCTGGTGAACCTTTGACACACACACCCCACACACCTTGACACATAAAAATGTTACTTTTATATTTATTTTATTTAAAAAAATAAAACAACCTTTTTTTCATTATACATACCAATCTAAGTTCCCATTCCCTCCACATACCCTCCCACTCCACCCTCATCCAATCATTAGAGAGGGTAAGGCACATAGCTCTGGGGAAGGTCCAAGGCCCTCCCTACTATATCTAGGCTGAGCAAGTTATCCATCCAAAGAGAATAGGTTCCCAAAAAGCCAGTACATGCAGTAGGGACAAATCCTGGCACCACTGTCAGTGGCCCCTCAGTCTGCCCAGCCATACAACTGTCAACCACATTCAGAGGGACTAGTTTGGTCCTATGCTTGTCCCTTCATGTTACACACTCCCAGTCAGACTGGAGTTGGTGAGCTCCCATTAGCTCAGGTAGACTGTTTCAGTGAGTGAACCCATCATGGTCTTGACCTCTTTGCTCATATTTTCATTTCTTCCACTCTTCAACTGGGTTTTGGGAGCTCAATCCAGTACTCTGATGCAGGTCTCTGCCTCTGTTTCCATCAGTTGCTGGATGAAGGTTCTAAGGTGATATTTAAGATATTCATCAGTCTGACAACAGGGCAAGTCAAGATTCGATCTCCTCTCTTCTGTAGCTTAGGGTCTTAGCTGGGGTCATCCTTGTGGATTCCTGGGAATTTCTCCAGAGTCAGCTTTCAAGCTAACCCTATAATGGCTCCCTCAGTCAAGGTATGTCTTTTCTTGCTCTCATCTCTGTCCTTCCTCCATCTCAACTATCCCATTCCCTCAAGCTCTTCTCAACCCTCCTCTTCACCCATCCTCATCCCCTTCCACCCTCCCTTCTCTCCTTACACCCATGCTTCCAATTTTGTCAGGCAATCTTGTCTGTTTCCAATTTCCAGGTGGATCTATGTATGTTTTTCTTAGAGTTCACCTTGTTACTTAGCTTCTCTAGGATCAAAAACTGTAGGTTCAATATTCTTTGTCAATAGCTAGTATCCACTTATGAGTGAGTATATACCATATTCATCTTTTTGGGTCTTGGTTACCGCAATCAGGATAGTGTTTTCTAATTCCATACATTTGCATGCAAAATTCAAGACGTCACTGCCACATTTTCTTTTTTTTTTCCATACATTGTTTTGTTTTATTTTTTCCATTCAAGAACATAATTAAAGATAAAAAAAAATTTTTTTTCCTTTCTTCCCCTTCTCCCGGTCCCCTCCCACTACCCCCCACCCCTCCTCCCTCCCCCTTCTTCCTTGAAAGAGGGCATGGTGCCCTGCCCTGTTGGAAGTCCCTCCTGGCCTAGGAAGGAGTGCATTCAAAAAGACTCGGTTCTCAAAAAGTTAATTCATTCTTTGGTTGAGGGACATGTAGGTTGTTTCCAAGTTCTGGCAATTACAAACAATGCTGCTATGAACTTAGTTGAACAAATGCCTTTGCAGTAAGATTGAGCATCTTTTGGGTATATACCCAAGAGTTGTATTGCTGGATCCTGAGGTAGGTTGATTCCAGATTTTCTGAGAAACCGCCATACTGCCTTTTAAAGTAGTTGTACAAGTTTGCATACCCACCACCAATGCAGGAGTGTTCCCCTTAATCCACATATTCTCCAGCATAAGCTATCATTGGCGTTTTTGATCTTAGCCATTCTGACAGGTGTAGGATGGTATCTCAGAGTTGTTTTTATTTGCATTTCCCTGATGCCTAAGGATGTTGAACATTTTCTTAAGTATCTTTTGGCCATTTGAGATTCTTCTACTGAGAATTCTTTGTTCAGTTCTGGACCCCATTTTTTAATTGGGTCATTTAGAATTTTGATGTCTAATTTCTTAAGTTCTTTATATAGTTTGGAGATCAGTTCTTTGTCTGATGATCTTTTCCCATTCCATTTGTCTTAATGACTGTGTTCTTTGCTTTACAGAAGCTTCTCAGTTCCATGAGGTCCCATATTTTTTATTGTTGCTCTCAGTGTCTGTACTACTAGGGTTATATTTAGGAAGTGGTCTTCTGTGCCCATGCATTAAAGACTACTACCAACTTTCTCCTCTATCAGGTTCAGTGTGATCAAAATTATATTGTGCTCTTTAATCCATTTGGACTTGAGCTTTGTGCATAGGGATAAATAAAGTCAGCTTCATCCCAGAGATGCAGGGTGGGTTCAATATATGAAAATCTATTCATGTAATCCAGCATATAAGTAAACTGAAAGACAAAAACCGTATGATAATTTTATTAGATATTGAAAAAGGATTCAACAAAATCCAACACCCCTTCATTATAAAGGTCTTGGAGAGATTAGGGATACAAGGAACATATTGAAATATAGTAAAATCAATATACAGCAAGACAACAGTCAACATAAAGTTAAATGGAGAGAAATTCAAAGTGATTCTACTAAAATCAGGAACAAGACAAGGCTGTCCACTATCCCCATATCTCTTCAAAATAATTCTTGAAGCTTTGGCTATAGCGGTAAGACAAAAAAAAAAAAGGGAGAGAGATCAATGTGGATTAAAATTGGAAGGAAGAAGTGAAACTTGTTATTTGCAGATAATATAGTACATATAAGTGACACAAAAAACTCTATCATAGAACTCCTACAGCTGATAAATACCTTCAGTGATGTGGCGGGATACAAGATCAACTCAAAAAAGTCAGCAGCCCTCCTATATACAAATAATAAAGAAGATGAGAGGGAAATCAGAGAAATATCACCTTTCACAATAGTCACAAATAATATAAAATATCTTAAGGTAACACTAACCAAAGAAGTGAAAGACCTGTTTGAGAAGAACTTTAAGTCTTTGAAGAAAGAAATTGAAGAAGAACTAGAAAATGGAAAGATCTCCCATGCTCTCGGATAGGTAGGATGAACATTGTGAAAATGGCAATCTTACCAAAAGCAATCTATAGACTCAATGTGATCCCCATCAAAATTCCAACACAATTCTTCACAGACCTAGAAAGAACAATAATCAACTTCATATGAAAAAAACTAAAAATCCAGGATAGCCAAAACAATCCTATACAATAAAGGAACTTCTGGAGGCATCACCATCCCTGACATCAAGCTCTATTACAGAGCTACAGTAATAAAAACAGCTTGGTACAGGCATAAGAACAGAGAGATTGAACAATGGAATTGAATCAAAGACCCTAATATTAATCTGCACAACTAAGAACACCTGATTTTTCACAAAGAAGCTAAAATTATACAATGGAAAAAAGAAAAAGTATCTTCAACAAATGGTGCTGACATAACTGGATGTCAACATGTACAAGAATGGAAATAGATTCATATCTATTCATACCCATGCATAAAAATTTTATTATGAAAAAAGTGTAGCTTTGATTTCTCTTATATTCTAGGTCTTTTATTTTTGTCAGGAATCATAACTGATTCTTCCTTAGGCTATGACTTTAATAAATTGATATCACTATAATGGCAAGGGGAGCTCATTTTAAGGGTGAAATAGATGTGAGAGTTTTCTAAGTAGTCAAAGTATGTATGGCTCAGGTCTCAGCGGAAAAGCAAGAGTAAAGTGGTGGCCTTCTGTTCATCTAGCTGGCTGTGGGAAATAAGAAGGGTTAAAATAAAATATGTCAACCTGGGTGACTAGAGACAGAGTAAGGAAGGATGAAATATTTTCTTATCAAAGTATTTAAAGTAGTGAGATCATTGTCTTACCACCTTTAGATTTGGTGTCAAATCGACTTTTTTCATCAACTCTCAGATGTTTGTTACCAAGGAAAAATGGACATTTCAGGAAGACAGACAACTTAGCAATGGATCGCAATGGACACGTGATCAATGAGAAATGTAACATAAAATTCAACAATTGCGCATCTCCAAGCCACATCTCTGAAAGTATAAAAGCAGACTAGTTAATGCTTTTCCTGCCACCGCGTTATAAAATTCGCAATATTATAGCCCCGGAACAATATCTCTGATAAACTCAATAGTACAAGCTTACTGCCTGTCCAAAGCAGAGGAACAGGCAGGCTGATCATCAGTCTTCTGTTCACTTGTCTGTTTTTTTCAGCCTTTCCACTGTGCATTGCCCTGATGGGTCCTCTCCCCGAGCTCCCTGCACTTCCCCATTCCCCATCTCTCTGTACTTTCTGACCGAATCATGTCACCTCATTTTTTCCCTCTGGTTCTTCATGATCTGTCTGTTCCCTGCTAATTACAGGAGTTAGTTCCAAGGTAATGTGAACTCAGACTCCATCCAGACAGAGCTTTTTTCCTAGCCATGTCCACGAATAGACTAGCACGCCTAGGGCTGTGGGGTTTCTCAGATTTGTATATGTCTCCTATAAAGGCCAAATTGCTGAAGTTCATCCTATGTGATTTCTAGAGGGACAAAATCTAATCACATTTTTCCTGAACCAATTATCTTCTCTCACCAAGGCAGGAATCAGATTCATTGCCAGTGGGCCTAACATTTGCTGCCAAAAAAGTTTCTCTCTTTCTTTTTCTCCCCATGAATCTTAAAAGCAAACCTCAATTTTTCTTCTTGGCCTCGGACCCACTGATCATCTTGCATAGTCTGATATGGACAGTGCACTAACACAGAGTGACTGACTGGCAGGAAACTCGTCCTGGGGGCTGATAGGTGGACAGGTCCAACACCAGTCCCAGGTGTCTCTGTTTCCTTCTGATGACAAGTGATTGCTAATGCATTACCCAATGATAACACAGCTACTGAGACACTTTATGGGCTGAGTAACAAGTTGATGTTTCATTTTCTGAGTTAGCAAGCAAAATATTAATTTCATTCTGGCATTTTCATACACTTACTTTTGTTAACCTTCCTCCATCTTCTCTTCACTCCTCGCCTCCCCTTACCCAGGCCACTTCCAGCACCTCATCTCTACTTTCCTATCACAGAAATATTTTTAAGTAACATTGTGTTTCTTCAAGATGTTGACTGAGGAATTAAATATTCTTTTTTTAATTAGATAAGAAAAAATTCCCCAGTTATAGCCACAATGATAATTAACATATGTATATTTAAAACAAAGTAAATGATTCTCTTGAATTTCTACCTTCTCAAAATTTGCTACAAATTAAATATGATCATGGCAAATATGAATCCACATTAATCTCTTCACCTGACTAGACATCTTTCACTGGGATCCTCCTGCTGTCATTAATCCACTGATACCTAGTTCTTACATACCTAACTAACATGCATCTGAATAAATTATTGTTTTTGAAATTTCTTAATATATCAACAACGAAAACATATTTTAGAACCCATATGGCTAGAAAAAATAAATAGAAAATAATATTTTACTGTATAAATCTGCCTACCAGCTACTGTAACAAATAGACATGAAATAAAATAAACACTTCCAAGTGTGGATTTGTGTCCTTAAAAAAAAAATCTTCAGTAATACATGTTTTCTAAGGAGCATGGAATTGTGTAAATTCCATTAATTGGATCCTTTCCAGGAAGGGTCTCTGTGAATCTTTAAAGAAAGAACAATTATGACATCACAACTATGATGATAAAAGACAAAATACAATGGAACAAAATGTACATTTACCATAAAGGAATGGTGAGAAGTCCTCAGCATAGACTGTAGGAAGAGCAGAGCTCAGAGTCTGAGGCTTCCAAAGGATTTCACACACTTAAATGCACTCCCACCTGTCTGTCACAATGAAAGAGTGAGGAAGAAAAGCCCACTTTGAGAGTAATAAGATTAATTCATTTCCATTAATATCTATGATTTTTAATATCACCTTTGAAAGTACCAACTTTTCTGAATGTGATAAACCCTTAATGGCACTTGAACTGTAGGGAAAAGTGATGAGAAGCATCAGGCAATGTGAGGCGGGTAGCTGTCACAGGAGTGTAAGTGGATTAGACAGTGGAAGATGCAACAATAGCTGATGCACAATGCTTCCAAGTTGGCCCCAGTGTGGGCCTATTCAGTGGGCTGTGTCTCTAAGGAAAGATCACTCACTATAACCTATCTAGACCAATTTTTCTTCCTGACAGCCGTGCTCTGCCTTGATTTCAGGGTAATCTTATCTACGATTCTTCAATTATCACTGAGTTTTAAATACAACTCTGACTTCTGGTCAGACCAAAAACATTTGAATTCCAGTTCCACCTGAAGTCTGTGCTTTTTGAACAAGGTAGGTGGCTTTGCTGAACTCCAATTTCCTCAGAGATAATAGTATCAGCTCTTCCAGGTTGTTGCTAGTATTAAAAAAACGGGGTCTCTCAAGGGAACTACGTCATAGCTAATGCTCACAGACCTGAGTGATGACACGACCTTGATTGAGGCCACAGGCAGAGCCATGGCAGCACAAGAAAGAGGTGAGGGTACCGATGTAGTAAACAGAGAAACAGCATGTGGGAATGCATTAGGAAGAGGGGAAGAAGCTCAAGCTACAGTGAGATTGGTGTTGTCTGGAGCTTACTGTCAGACATGAAAGCATTCTGTCTTTCTCCCCATGTGCTAGCACAGCTTTGAAACTTCCTGACAATAGAGAACCCAGTGTCTGACCTCAACATGGCACATAAGCTACAAGATCACCTGGAAATGATTCTGCCATTGAACTGTCTATAGATAGTGAGATTTGCCATTTTCCTCTGTGTCATCTTCCTTTCTCTGTGGAGACAGTTGCTCCTGAACAATAGATGCTCAACCCTTGCCCTTCACCTCACTGCCATAAGTAACACTCTTAATATTATGTTCAAATCATGTTTTGTCCAATCTTTAGGAAAACAATGGCAAGTAATTACAACACAAGTAAAAATCATCAAATCCCCTCATGAGATAAGAAAATCAATCCATACAAATTTTAGGAATGAATCCAGACTTAAAGAAAACATGGCTGATTGATACTTTCTTGGATAGAAAATCCATGAAGACGATGAATAAACATATCACCAGACTGAAATTTCCAAGATGATATCATCATGCCAATACTTTTGTATGTCCAGCTTTGTTTTGAATCTGAATACTGATGAAGGATAGCTAATAGTTTCTACACATATTACTTTTCTTAAGTAGGTTTGCTATGTAGATGGCAGAAAGGAAAGATGACAACTGTCTTTACAGGCCATAATATGATGTGGGTTTCCCCTCTGTATGCTGTGACTATCAATGGTTAATAAAGGAACTGCTTTGGGCCTATAGCAGAGCTATAGAGGAACAGAGCTAGGCAGGGAAAACTAAACTAGGCAGGGAGAAATGAGGCAGAGTCAGAGAGAAAACACGTAGCCCCGCTGGAGCCAGACGGGACTTTACCTGGTAAGCCACAGTCACGTAGCAATACACAGATTACTAAAAATTGGTTAAATTAATAAGTAAGAGCTGTCTAATAAGAAGCTAGAGCTAATGGGCCAGGCAGTGATTTAATTAATACAGTATCTATGTGGTTATTTTGGGTCTGAGCTGCCAGGCAGTAAAAATATGAACTAGAAGCCCCTCCGGCAACAATAATATATCATCTCAGAGTTACAGGATCCTATCAAAAGCCCCCAAAACAGTTCAGAAAACCAAAGAATGTCTATTTCTCAGGAAACCTGATGTTGTGATCCTGTATAAATTGACACCGGATGAAATTATACTTAGCAATTGCCTTAGTTTTATAATGACTTTCGATGCTTTCTTTAGCCTTTTATTCCAATTATCACACTAGGATCACTTAACTTTTCCAAAAGATGTCTTTTCACATAAAAGTCCTCTAGGAAATATATCCTCAGTACCTCTTTGGTTTCTGATATTTAATGCACTCATATATCAAACCAGAGCAAATGACATGTTAATTCATTGTGTCTCCACCACATTCTAGGCATCTCTTTTTACTCTCACTGCCACGGAGTTATATAAAAAGGCAGTATGCGACAATAAGTAATAACTGAAATTCCAGTATTAGACAAACTAGACCAAGGGGATGTTCTGCATGATAATTCTGTTTTTATAGAGGCAAAAATATTTTTAAAAAGAATGTAGAGATTCCTATCAGCATGAATTTAGGCAGGTTAGCATCTTCACACTTACGTATCTAAGAGGAAAAGTTTGACTACAGTAAAGCTGTAGAGGGTCATGAGCTGTTTTTATATGACGCTGCCACTTCAGTGTCTGTCCTCTACAGAGGTATCAGATGGACTTTGTTATGATCACTATTAATTTTAAAGTTAAAATAATATTGTTTATCCTCATGGCACTTAAATCAGTCAACTTTCTTACCTCATAGTGGTTTGTGCATCTATACAGCCAAAGATAAAGAAATGCAGCTAGCAGCTTGAAGATTATATGCTTTACTTATGGCAAGTAATTCAGATTTGATTGAAAAGTGGATTCAGCACATACTGTTTAAGGACAATGCATGAAGGAATGCTTAGCATAATCAAATCAGAAGGAAAAACATCACATCCAGTAGATATTTGGAAAAGTGCACGCTAACAATAACAACTCACCTGTCTGTTGGAAGACACTGTGCTAAACAGTGCTGTGAGAAAAAACAAAACAAGAAGAATAATATGATTCCTGTAACTTAAGCTTGAATGAAAAACAAAACACTGATGGGTGCATATTAGATTTCAGGAGCCTGAAATTATCAATAGCAAAGACATGTAGTCAGCAGTTGGAAACATGTTTTTATACAATGCTCATGTTATCTGAAGCCATAGAATTAAATAAACAGTGAAAGGTATGAGTGTCAAATTTAGGGTCATTCTGAGAGAGACTGAAAAGTAAAACCAAAAAAAGATCAACAAAGAAATAAAAGTATCATGAATACCAAGTAGCAAAAATAACAGATTTTTCAAAAGACATAGATACTTCCTGATTCTCTTTCTCAACTTCTGTTTCCTATTTTTGAACCAAATGTTGGTACCCAGGCCCAGTCAAACAGGCCAGAGAGATTAGGTTCTAGATAGCCAAATGTGAGCAAACCAGTATGGTGCCTGCACCAGAAGAATACCACCTGCGGTTCTCTCTGTTTCTCCTGCTCAATGAAACTTTTGAGATGTGTTGAGCATATGTTGAAAAAAGTAAATATTCCAGCTGGCAGAATTGCTCTCAACCTGAGCCCTAGCATGAGTGTGAAGACAGCAGAACAACCTTCATTATGTCAAATCCCCTGTTTCTCCCCATGGGTCCTTTATAGTAGTGAGAATCCAGATTCCAGTATTTGGTCTTCAGTAAATTAGGAAGGCCTGTTGATACAGTAGTGAGCTTTTCTTAACTACTACGAAAGGGCCATTTATCAAGCCACACTGAGGAAAAGGTAGCAGAGAGGCCTTGAGATTGAATGCTCTTCACAGGGCACTTTCAGGAAAGTGCTGCAAACAGACCCAGTGTTTACAGATTGAGGAATGACAGGGAAGTATAGATGCAGTGGTGAACACAATTAGAAGGAAGAGAATGAATAAGGAATTTCTGGCAAAGTAGAAATGGAGAAATAAACAGTGGGTGGGTGATAGCCTAATGAGAAGATGGCATCAGTAAGGCATCTCACAAGGTTGGGAGAAAGGAACCGTAAATGTTCGTGAGAGGCAGAAAAACCAATAAAGATGGAGAGATGGAAAAGCTAAGAAGAATGAGTGATGAAATCACAAATAGCAAAGAGAGAGGAGGGATCTGGTGTCTCAGTTAGCCTTTATAAGGAACCCTTGTATTTCTTTTTTTTTCTTATTTGTTTAAAAAAGTTTTGCGATTACAATAAAATTATATCTCCCTTCTTTTTCCTCACTCTAAACCCTCCAATATACCTCTCTCTACTCTTTCAAATTCATGGCCTCTCTTACCACTGTTATTCCATATATCTACACATGGGCCTCCCCCACACACAGTATGTATGTATGTATATATGTATGTATGTATTCCTAAATATGACGTGTTCACCCTGTATAATGTCACTTGAATACATGTTTTCAGAGTTGTGGTTTGGCAGTGGACAATGAATTGGTGTGCTCCTCCCTGGAGAAGACCACCTCTTTGACTCCCAGCTTTCCTCAGTTGTCAATAGTTCATTCTGTAGAATTGAGGTCGTGTCAGCTTTTCCTACTTCTGTTTGGCATATCCACTGCACATCATCTTTGTTCAGCTTATGTATCATGTTGGTGAAACTCTATGGATGTAAATTCTGATGCTACTAGGAGATATAGTCTCATAGCAAACTCTATGATCCTCTGCAATCTTTATCCTCCTCTTCTTCAATGTTCCCTGAACCCAAGTATGGGAGTGTTTTGTAGATGTATCCCTGGGACAGGTCTCCACAACTCTAAAATTTATTGGTTGTAGTTTTCTGTAGTGGTCTCTATCTGTTGCTAAGAGATGTTTCCTTGAATTGGGAGTAAATACTACACTTACCTGTGAGTATAACGACAAATGTTTATAAATTGTTATTAGGGAGTTTTTGTTTTAGGAAATTAAATATTTTTATATGCTCTAATAACAACAACTGCTTTAGCATTGTGGAATTAGCCAGGTCACTACTTCCAGGCATGACTTCCCTCTTGTTAAGCATGCCTTCAGTAAAATTAGAGATCTAAAACCACCTTAAAAAAAATACCAGACCGGAGAAGCCCTCTTTTGAGTTATTGGTCAGGGCTATCCAAGAGACCCTGAAAGCATTCAGTCTATGGAAGCTCTCTGGGTTAACCCCAGAGGTGGAAAGACATTGCTATTGTTCAAGACTCTATGCAATATTGAAACAAAAACCCAGAGATCCCTGAGCTGAAACTTACCTGAATGTCCTTTCCCTCTTACTATCTTTTATAGTACCAGAAGGCACCATTCAAGGCTCTAAACGAGGGAGGCAACCAATAGTCCTACTTAGCTGAGATGCCTATGGACCACATCAAAAAACCAGCATGCCATGATGACTCGGAAGGTACAGTAATGACACACATACCTTAGCAGTTCATTTTTTATAATCTGATAGACAGGAAAGTGATGCTTTAATGAGAAAGAATGGATGAACTAGAAAAAAAACACTGGTCTTCATGAATCCCTGAACTTTTAATACCATGTAAAAATGTGAGGATACTTTGGAGTCTATGAGACTGTGACAAAGTCAGTCCCATTCAAGTATAAAGTCTCTTATTGTGTGGACGTTTGGGAAAAACTCCTGAATTCCATTCCACTGACAAGATGTGATATATATCAGTGTGATATATATGACACATTTGACAAGGTTATATTTGAGAAGTCTCAGTCCTTCCTGTTGGCAGTGGTGGTTTTGGGTTTCAACCACACAATGTGATTAGGAATACAGTTAGAAAAGAGAAATAACAAGCAAGAACACAAATGTTATTTATTGTAGCTGTTATAACGGATAACATGGTGAAGGGACTAAGTGCTTCTGTATGTAAGAGAAACTTTCATTTTATTCACTACACCGAATGTGTTCATGTTCAGTGTGCATCACCAGGTGTGATGGTTCACATTGTAATCCCAATAGTCACCGAGCTGTGGTGAAAGACTGTTGAGATCAGGCTGGGTTACATAAATGCCTGGTGCCAAGTTTTCCTACTTATAAGTTGGAAGATGATAAAAAAAAACTGTGCAGGAAGCTAAAATTACTTCAATGATTTGTCCAAATATATTCTTGTTTTTGCTATCCAGACTAGTTTCTGCCATCATCTTTAAATTAAATTTAATTTCAGAAATTTTATGCTTATATAATTTTATATAATTTCATATTATATAATATATTTTTAATGTAATAAGTCTGTAAAATTTAATAATATAAATTATGGTAAAATTTATTTTCTTTTTAAAGAGAATAATACTTTAATGAGGAATAATTGGCATGTAAAACCCATACCAATTGAATGGATGGATGCAATTCTGAGTTTGGATAAGTGTAAACCAGTCAAGCAGTTGGCATCACCAGACCACACACAAACACGCATTTCCTACAGAGGTGTTCTGCACCATCTCTGTTAATATTTTTCAAGTATAACTTTTCTTTCATTTGCTCTTTTTGTTTTTCATATAGGACTCACTCTGTAGCATGAACTACCCTGGAACTCATTGTGCAGGCAGCATTGTGGCAATTCTTCTGCTTCAGCCTCTGAAGTGTGGAAATAACAGGCATAAGCCACCATGCCTGCTTTAGAGTGTGTGTGTGTTTATGCTTAAGTGCTGTATTAGGGTAGCTTATTTCATGGAAAAACATAGTTTTAGCTTAATAATTTTGTTACCATAATATATGTTAAAATTATATACATGAGTTTCAATGAATATATTATTATGAGCATATATTTAATAATGAACATAAACATTAGGTAATAAAAATTGTTTGGAATGCTGCTTAACCTCCTTAGTTTATTTTTGTGAATTACTTCTAGAGATGTGTCATGAAAATAATTCATTTTCAAATGCTCTGCTGTCAGAGAATATCAGTTCCTGTGAGAACTTTTGGAAAAGCCAGATTCATAATACATTTTTTTATACTTCAATAAATTATAAGATATAAGTTCCAACAAAGAAAATGTGAAATGGATAATATTCTGTGTGATGGATTTATGTTTTAGCTTTAGAAGTACTATTTTGTTTTTATTACTGGGGAAGCCTTAGTCAAATGTCTAGTAATATATTGTTTATGGTCTTCCCAATTGGAATTACAGTTTCTTGACCTGATTAAAGCTAGATTATTTTCATGGTTTTTCATTTTAATGAATAGAGAAAACCTTTGAAGATGTTTAGATTTTTATCTCACTTTTACAGTGACGCCACAGAGAGTTTGTTTGAAAAAATACAAATAAGGAAGAAAGGCAGCGCTTCTCACCTTACCACAGCCATGGCTTCACAGATTGTACGCATTTCCACAAAAGAATTGAGTATATTTAAAAGTAACTCTATGGATTTTTCAATGGAATGAAATTATATAGAATTTTTTGCTATTTATCACCAATATTAATTTTATCAACTTTAAGTTCTTTTCTCCATCAAAATAATACATACAGAACTGAATATATAAACAACTTCACATATTATTTTCTTTTTTCTACAAGAATCTCTTTGGGGTTTTGAAATAAGGTATTGGAAGTAAATAAATAATGCCAGAATTATTGTTTTTAACCAGGTTCACTGTTTTTATTTCAAATATATCCTGAAAATAAGTCATTTCACTCTTTTGTTTTGCTTGCTTTAATTTCTATTCTAGGACTAATAATACATTTCACAAAATGGCATATTATTAAAAATCATTTAAATAAATATTTTTCAAGTCTTAGATCATAAAATGGCTTCAATTTGCAGAAGGTGGGAGAAGATGAGTTAGGAAGTTAGGACCGTGAGGGGCTGGTCCACCTACTGAGACAGTGTGCCTGAACTAATGGGAGCACACCAATCCACCTGGACTGGGACTGAATGAGCATATGATCAAACCAGACTCTCTGAATGTGGCGGCGAAAGTTGGCAGATGGAGAACCCACAAACAATGACACCAGGACC
>PVIU01029187.1:0-17930 GCA_004026605.1 Ondatra zibethicus
CAGGGCAAACACTTTTACCTGTTGAATCATCTCCCCTCTCCTTGCAGCATCATTTTCTTCATGATTTCTTTAGCCTTTCTTGTTCTTTTGTGCTTCCATCTAAATTTTAAGGCTGATATTTCCATGTGTGTGAAGAATGGCCCTACAGTTTTTATGGATATTGCGTTGAATTTATAAACTGCCCTAGTAGGATGGTTAGTTTCACAATATTAATTATTCTGCTCCATGACTATGGGAGATGTTTCTAACTTCCAGCGTCTCTCTCTATTTGTTTTCAGTGTCTTAAAGTTTTCATTATGAAGATCTTTCCCTGTCTAAGTCAAGCATATCTCCACTCTTTTTATCTTCTGGGTTTGTTGTCAACAGGATTATTTCCTGGTTTCTTTCTCAGTAGTTTGTCATTAGTATACAAAAAGGCTACTGACTTGTGCATTAATTTGGTTATGTATCACTTTGCTGAAAGAGTTTATGAGCTCTAAGAGTTTTGGTGGAGTCTTTATGGCTTCTTATGTATTAAATCATACAATACTGGTTTAGTTTTCATAGGTCTTATACATTGAGAAATTGGATTTTTCTGTTCAGTAAAATACATTTTTTAGTGTCCATTCTCATGATTTTCTGAGTGCACTGGTATCTACTCTAATCTCTTCCTTTCCATCTCAAATTTTAGCAATATCTTTCTCTTGCTTTTGGTTAAGTTGGCAAAAACCATCTTGTTTATCTTTTCATAGAAATTACTTTTTGGATCATGAATCCTTTTGGTGTTTCTATGATCACTTTTTGTATTTTGTTAATTTCTTCCATGTTTTTAATTATTTTCCCCATGTGCTACTACTCAATTGTTTTCTGTTGTTGGTAGTGGTGGTGGTTTTTTTTATTGTTGTTGGTGGTGTGTTATTATTTTTCTAAATGTTTTTTGAGCATCCTTTGCTTACCAAGGCCCAAACATGCATCATTAAGTTATTTGTTTGTGTTCTCTGACTTTTGACGCAGACACTTTCTTCTTAAGATGACCATCGTCATGTCACATAGATTGTGGTATGTTGTGTTTCCATTTCTTTCCATTCTAGGAATATTTTTAAAATTTTTTCTTGGTTTCTTCATCCGTTAGTGTCATTTAATCTTAAGAATTTGTGTACTTCCTGTAGTTTTTCTTGCTGCTGATTCCTAGTTTTATTTCATTTTGTTCAGATATAATGAAATGTATTTTTTATATGCCTTGAGACTTGCTTTGTCCTAATACATGATCTCCTTTTAGAAAAGTACTGGTTCTTGAGAAGAATTTTATTTTTTAAGGTGGAATGGTCTTTATGTATCTTTTAGGTCCATGTGATTTGTGATATCATTTATCTCCAATGTTTCTGCTTATTTATTTATTTATTCATTCATTTATTTTTAGTCTGGAAGACCTGTAGTTTGGGAAGAAAAAAAAATTGAGCCCACTCACTGCAATAATATTCAGATTAATCTGTGATTTTACACCTACTAATATTTAATTAATGCAATTTGATATACCTTTGCTAGAATTGAGATATCTTCTGGGTGAGTTGCACCTGTCTTATAACATGACCTTCATTTCTGACTAGTTTTAGTTTAAAGCCTCTTTTGTCACATGTTAGAATAGCTATGCATACTTCTTTCCAACTCCACTGAATTGGAAGGCCTTTGCCACAGTATCATTCAATATGGTGTCATTGATAGTGAGTTATGTTGGTTTTTTGTTTGTTTGTTTGCTGTTATTGTTGTTGTTTGGTTGTTTTTTTTTTTTTTGAGGCAGGGTTTCTCTGTGTAACAACTCTGGTTGTCCTGGAACTCACTTTGTAGACCAGGCTGGCTTCAAACTCACAGAAATCCCCCTGCCTCTGCCTCCCAAGTGCTGGGATCAAAGGAGTGTGCCACCACTGCCTGTGTTGTGTTTTTTGATGGCACAACAATGAATTTCATTTTCTTATCCAATCTGCTTGTCTCTGCCATTTTATTGGGTGATTGAGATCATTAATATTCAGGAATATTATTAAAAAACACATACTAATTCCTATCATTTTGTTGATTTTGTAGTGTTTTCTTACGATCATTTTTTAGTAACATCTTGCTATTATTGCTTTCTCCCTTGGCTTCTTGTGTATTTACTTTTCTCTTCAGTGAAGTATCCCTCCAGTATCTTCTCCAGCAGTATCTTCATGGTCATAAATTATGGTGAATAATGTTTCTATGTATGATGGTTTGTGCTGGCAGTTGTGATCTTTCAGAACTTGGAACACAGCTTTCCAAGTCCTCTTTATTTAAAACTTTCTATCAAATGATCATCTGCTAGCATGAGATACCAGTTTTACATGTGACTTTGCATCAACACACCCTTGACTCGTGCCTAATTCTGCTGACATCTTTTGTGCTTTCCATACCTGGACCTCCTACCCCCGGATAGGTTTGGTCTTCTTCCTGCTTCCCCAACATCTGCTTCCATGTACTGTGAGTCCCACATATCTGGGTACCCTGCTCTTTCAAGTTATGCCTGTTCTGGCTTTCACAGTCTTTGGCACATGTTGTGGTCCTCCATACTCTGAGTCGACTTCAGCCTGATCCCCACTTCAGTAGCCTTTGCCACCATGTGTTGTGGGTCACTGGTTTTTATTCTAAAAATTATATGTATAAATTATACATAATATAATATATTGAATACTTTAAACAAAATTCATGTAAATTTAAAAATTACCCCTATTATGTGCACCCACTGATCATTTTTAATTGTAAGTAAGTATTTCAGACACAATCAAGAATAAATGGAAATATGGGTGAGGTATAGATAGATGAATAGAGAAATGGCATTACATAAAGATGACATCACATCACAATACTTACTAATTTTATATGTTATTTAAAAAAACATAAGGCAAGTGAAAAATAAAAGTGAAAATTCTAAAATTTACATAAATATATCACTTTAGGATCAATGATATGTTTCCTAAAGGACAAAGTGAATTTCAGAAAGATTAAAGAGGAATAGTAAAAGAAGTGGAGGCCATATTGTTTTAACTAAATGTTTCAAATATAGTCAATATTTATTATTTGTTCCCCAAAACTGATGAATTAAATAAGCATTCCAACCCACCTCCATTTTTCATGTCCCATCAACAATTTTTCTATTATTCAGTTTTAATAATACCAAGTTCTATGTCATTCACCTTCAATTCTAAAACATATTAGTAGATTAGATAGTTTTATATTATTGTGACACCATTATATTCACTTAACTCTCAGTTCTAGGTCTTTCTTTTTGAAGTTGTACCCTAAAATGTAGAGACATTTACCTATTCCTTTCACACACAAACAAACAACTCAAATGGTTTTAAATGTATTGACTGGTTTTCCCATCACAGCCTTTAGAGTCTAACGCTGTCCATCCTCCCATCTCCTGCTATCACTCTCTCATTGGCCAAACAGTGTTGTAATTAATATAGTTTCGGTGTGATTATTTGGGTCTGAGCAGCTGGAAAACTAACAAGCAGTCTCTGCCTACACACTCTCTCCTTAACAAGCTGTCTCTGCCTACACACTCTCTCCTTCTTTCCCTCCTCTCTCTTTCCCTCTCCTGCTGTCCCTGTCCCTTCCTTCCTTTCACCCCCTCTCTCTTCCTCCCCTTCTCTCTCTTCTGAGTTAATAATTTGGCTTTTTGTGCCCTAAGTTTAAAGAAACTTCCTTTCTCATCAAAGGCCTCTGTGAATCAGCCTATGCTATAATAGATGATATGAAAAGCAGAAACCGAGCTTTAGATGTTAAGCATGGACAAAATGAAAATAATCTACATGGAAGCTACTTAAATATGGCACAGTGCTAAAGAGAGAAGACTAGAAGAAAAGGGATCCACCCATTGTAGAACACAACGAAACTCAAGAAACAAGTGAATATGTTAACTGTGTCTAGAGATCTGTTTTATTTCCCATGCTCTAGTATTTTATAGTTTTACTAGATTTCATACACAACTCTAAAACAAGTACACACCTTTAAACGTCAATTTAACTCAATCAATTTTGACACTCTGTTTGTATTACTGTATGAATTTTAAAGCTAAATATATATTAATAAGTTAAATGGGGTGGGGAAGTTATAGATTTCATATCTATAACTTTCCTAGGATCTTATTGTCACAGATAAAAGCCATTCTAATAGTAATCATCAACCTAGAAGGACTTTGTGGCTCATTAAAAAAATGTGTACTAAGCAATCAGAGTTCTTTCCAGACTGGACAAGACAAGGGACAGAACATTCCTGAGCAAAGAGAACCACAACTGGGCCAGGAGTATCTACAAACAAAGTTAGTACAACCTGTTAGTGGATAAACTGCTAAAAGCCTTCTACTCTGGGAAGCTGTCGGCTGAGGAAGGTATAATTGGTCCAGGGATAACAGCCAGCTACTCTCAAGAGTACAGCATCTTTAGTCATGCCCAGCATCTCTTGCAACTTGCCAGAGACCAAATTGTTCCAATTCCTAGTTACTAAGTATTTTGAATAGCCTCCTGTATTTCTTTTCTATCCTTGTAAGAGGTTCCCACGAAACTAACAGTTTAAAATAGCATCATCCATTAAATACTAGTTCTTCAGGTAAGAAGAGCACATGGGTATATGTGAGTTTTCTCTGATTAAGACCTCGCGTGTAAGTTACAGTATCAAAATGACTCAGCTCTCACCTACAGCTCAGGGTTGTCTGCCAACCTCATTAAGTTTCTTGGCTCTTTATGGTTTGGGACTACACTTCCTGGTTGTTCACTGAAGGCCTGACAGGGTTGTTCTCAGCTTCTATCCTCTTGCAACCTGGTAACTTATCTCTTCAAGGCCAGTCAAGAACCTTAGGGAGGATGTCCCTGGTCTCTCTCTCTCTCTCTCTCTCTCTCTCTCTCTCTCTCTCTCTCTCTCTCTTTTGCCCCTCAGAAGGAGTGCTCTGTAGAGGGATCTCCACATGATCAGAGAGGCAATTTGCTATCCTGTTTGGAGGTCTGCCAGATAAGATATGAATGTGAGTGTTAGAAGCACATACAACAGAGAGAGAGAATCTTGAAGGGTGTCCTAGAATTTTTGCCTCGCTCCACTAGGGTTTTCTTTGGTTATTGCCTGACCAGCTTTGAAGAATCTTCCAAACAATTCATGCTTAGCTGGAATCCTATTCCCAACTGCTTTTTAACCAGCTCTGATTTGCAAGCTGACTGAACACAGGCATGTGTAACATTAACTTGGCATATATTTTGAGGAAACTTTGTGATTTTAAATGGTAGAGAGCATTCTAGGAAAAGACAAAAGAAGAAAGTTGATTGTCATTTCATACCCATTATCATAGCTATGATTGGGAAAGGGGAAAATAACAAATGATAGTGAGGATGTAAATCCTCAGATACTACAGGTGGGAAATGAAAAAGGCTTCTGTCACTGGAAAATGAAGCAGTTTGGCAGTTGCTCAAAAAGTTCAACATGGAATTATTATATTACTCAGCAACACCTTGGATTAAGAAAAGAATACTTAAGCAATTCCTATCCATCTTTACCACAGAACTGTGTGCAGTAGCCAAACAGTGAGAACACCCACAATGTCCAACCACTGAAAGAATGAACAAATTGCCACATAGAGAGAGGGGGGACTATTATTCAAATTCAGATAAATAAACTACTAATAAAAACCTCAAAAAATGGTTAATCAAATGAAGGCATTCACAAATGACCACATATTTCATGATTTCATTTATAAAACATATCTAATATAGTTGAATCCACAGAATCAGAGAGTAGACCAGTGGTTTCCAGGGGCTGAGGCAAACAGTACAGGTGGGTGTGCTGGTTGCCTGTTTAGCCAGACACAAGCTAAGATCATCTGGGAAGAGAAAACCTCAATTCAGAAAACGCATCCCTCAAATTGGGCTGTAGGCAAGTCTGCAGGGTTTTTTTATGGACAGTGATTGACGTGGGGTGGCTCAGTTCCCTGTGTCTAGTGCTACTTCTAGGCAAGTGGTGCTGGGTAGTATAAGAAAGCAGGCTCCCTCTGCAAGCCATGGGGAGAAAGAAACCAGTAAGCACCATTTTTCCACAGTTTCTGCTTCTGTTCATGCTCCCAAATTCTTACCTTTTGTTCCTGCCTTGACTTCCCTTCCTGGTGGGCTGTTAGCTGTAAGATAAAACAAACCCTTTCCTCCCCAACTGGCTTTTTGTCATAATCTATCACAGCAACAGAAAGCAAGCAAGCAAGCTTTGACGGTGGACATCTGCTTAGTGGGCTGAAGATTTCTTTCCAAGCTGATGGAAGTGTTTTGAAACTAGGTAATCACGATGGATTCACAACATTGTAAAGATACTAAAGAACATTGGATTATTCACTTTAAAATGATTTGTTTTAATTAGGTGACTTTCACCTCAACCGAAAAACAAAAACACCAACCAAAAAAGAAATGTTCTTGGAAGGGAAAACATGCCGATGAAGAACTAGCTACAACTTAACAAGTAATCTGAAGGGGAGTCTAACAACACTTCCACATACCTGGAGTACAAAAAAAGTGTTGCACTCAGGATTATTTTCCTTATGCTCAGAAAAGTACATTGGTCATGAGCAAGCAGTAGCGAGCAAGGGTATTGTTTTTCTTCTGGTGCCTCTAGTTCAAACTGAGCTGAAAACAGAGCAGAGCCCTACAAGGATCTGCCACAGGGGTGAGCGCAATGAGAAGGTGATATGTTAGCTATTGCATTTTCTTGTCTGTGATGAACAGTAAGAGAAAATCTGGTAGGCTTTTGAACCTATATGGTTAGAGCTGATATAAGAAGCAAAATTTTATGGCCCTTCTTCCTAGCATAAACATGATTCAGTACGTGCAAAGTCCAAGAAGAACCAAGATTAAGAGAAGCATAAAAGATCCACTGTGCATCTAAAAACTACATTCAATAATAGAATGAAAATGTAAATAAAGAGCAATTGAAATTGGAAAAAAGAGCAACACCTGAGCCTAAATGTGACATTTCTATTGCTCCTAGGACATGTCCCACCTTCTCCAATAGTGGTATGCAAATGCAAAAGATCAGCACTAACGAAAATTTACATTTCTATTTGATAGAGAAAATGAAAGCATGGAGATAAGATGCACCAAATGTTGACACCTTTACTCTATTTTATGTACTAGATGTGGACTTTCCTGAATTAGTTGAGGAATGAGCATCTCAAAGTGTCAGCCTGGAAATGCTGTTTCTCTACAGGCACTCCAACTTGGCAATGTCACATTTGTGGCTAACAATAAAGTCTGAAGACAACAACACTGATATATTCTAAAAAATTGCATCCCGTTCAACACAAGCCTAGGGCTCCTCTATAGCCACCGCAGGACATTGTAAGGTGAAGAATAGAGAAAGCGTCCCAGTGTCAGAGGTCAGGCCCTTACCCTGCATCCCTTCCGCTCCTGCAGCAGCTCTCTGTTGCTTCTACCTTGCACATTGTATTTCCTTGTTTTAAAGGAAATGTTTTGTTTTGTTTTTAATTGGTATGTACTTTTTAAAAAATGATTAGAGACTGTTAAAACACACACTAAGAAAATCTTTACTCTCATAAAATTACTTATGATGTTAAGACAAATATAGAAATCATGAGACTTAAAATCCATGAATCTTGAGATTCAACCGGAAACATGAAATTAGTCTGCTAGGAGTAAATTTAATGAGGGAAGAATTACGCATACATACACAGAAGACTGAAATATTTTCTATTAAAATTATAACTAAAAAGACAGATGAAACTACTGTTGTGTCCCACATGACTCCAGAGACTTGGACCTGATTAAAGGAGCTGAGGAAATGAAGACAGACAGACAGACAGACAGACAGGCAGGCAGGCAGGCAGGCAGGCAGGCAGATAGGGGTGGTGGGACTGGGTGGACTGAACACTGTGATGGAGAAATGGCAAGACATTGGGAGCTCAATGTATTTATTATACAGGCTTTAACACAGAGGTGGGGTTGTTGCATACAGTTGAAAAAGGAGGCAAGGTTTACAGTATACAGTTAAATCAAGGAGCCAGGTTTAGCTAATTTCTGTAAAAGCAGTCCCTGGGGGGCACAGACTTCACGCTATAAATATCCAGGAGAAGATATTTACTTTACACAGTGTCATCATCAACACATGAACCGGAAGAAAAGCTTTGGTATTTCCTTCGGAGGTTCACCCCTGGGGGAGAAAGCGGTACCATTTTCCCACTGATCTGACCTGGCACTGCCCATGTCAAAAACACATTCACTCAAGACCTCACACACTCACGGCTTCCTTTGCTCCCTACAAGTTACTAAATCTATATTACATTTGTGAGAATCAAATCATGAATCCAACATGCAGGTCTGTGTTGTCTAACCTCAGCTCAGCTCATCTCAAACATGCTCTCAGTAGTGTGTGATGCATAAAACTAAAGGGTTTGCTTTCTGTGTCTAATCCAAAATGAGAATGCACAATCAACTTAACCTGCTTCAGTTCTCCAGTTTATAACATTGGCTCTGCAACACTCCTGAGGCAGGCAGGCGAATGAGAAGCATGGGCCTGTGGAGGTATTGCTCTACACGTGATTCTGCAAACTCTGGCACAGTATTCTTGTAATATCATAGGCGGGTTCTGAACTGAGTCACTGTTTTTCAAGGTAGGAAATGGAGCATGTGTCTGGGTCTCCTGTGCAGTGTGAGCGAGTGCCTGGTTCTCAGCGAAGGGCCATGAAATAGCCGCAGACAGTGTGCTGATGTCAGTGAACCTGATCACAATGGCTGTCACAACGGAAAGTGCAAACACCTAGGACTCCCTCTACCAAGTCCAGTAGGGACAAAGTGCTGAATATGTATGAACGCTCGCCCTGACATCAGCAAGAAATCTCACAAACTTTAGCAGAAAATAAATCTCTCTGAAAGAACAAGCATGTGATGTTACTAGGATTAAAAACTTTATCCCTAAAAGTCCCAAAGCAGTCACAAAGAATAGAACAGACCACATACTGAAAGGGCAATCTGCTGCTGAGAGCAGAAAATTTCGAAGTAGAAAGGGGCTCTGGCCAGATTTAGAGTAATGGCAGGTCATCCAAAATGAGACAGAGTAAAGGATCAATCGATTAGTCCATGTGATGCTCTATTAAGCAGAGTGGGGAAAGAGGCCAACAACTAAATCTGTGTCCAGTTATTTTTTCAAATACATTCTGATCAAGGTTTTGTATTTCAAAACAATATGGCAAAGTATGGATTTTTTTCAAGTTCACAGCTTTTAATATATAGATCAAGGTATCACTGGATGAAATAGGGGATTTGGTCTTCATTGATGTGTGATTAGGTTCAAATATGGAGCCATCATCCCTCTTCTGTCTGGTCACTCATTAAAAGACATATAAAAGAATATATGTTCATGGGGCTGGAGAGATGGCTCAGTGGTTAAAGGCACTGGCTGCTCTTCCAGAGGTCCTGAGTTCGATTCCCAGCAACCACATGGTGGCTCATAACCATCTGTAACGAGATCTGGTGCCCTCTTCTGGCATGTGGGCATACATGGAGGCAGAATGTTATATACACAATAAATAAATAAATCTTTTTAAAAAAAGAATATATGTTCATATATATTTTTAATTTAGAAAATGATTTGCAGTAAATTTATAGTGGAAAAATGTAAGTATAGACAAAAGACAGCATTTTAGCAAAGTTTACATAATGTTCTTCCTAAATATGAACCCCCACCAAAATACTGTAAAAGTCTCGCCTATCAAGCCGGTACCAAGTTACAATGATAACCAAAGCAGATATTTTTAGTATCCTCTTTACAAATTGAAACCATACTAGCTGATTCTCCCAAGAGAGTTGTATCATATATTCCTCATACTAATACAGTGATGTAAAATTATAATATCCATATATTACAGATGAGATTATGACTTAAATGAGGCTAATTTGCTAGTCATTAGCTAATTAGAAGGAAAATCTGAATTTGGACTCAGAATCTCTTATTTCAGAACTCATACTCCTCAACACTGGACCTCCCTGGAAAGGAGAGAGATAAATGCTCACAGATATTTTTTATTTTTTATTTTTATATTTTTTGTTCTGAGACTAATTTAGGAACTTCACTACTGGGTTTTTCCCTCTTGCCAGGGCCTCTAAGAGGGTGGGCTTAGGCCTATACCTTGATAATCTTGTTCATCTCAGTTTCTGCTTGCAGTAATACTGCCATACATGCTCAATTTTATTCCCCCCCAAATCTACAGCTACTGCCTCCCCCAATTTATCTCTTCCCAGGAGTCCTTTACATTCTTCTTTTATGACCCCTTTTTATGTGGAATTTTATTTATTATTTTTATTGATCTCTACATTTTTTTTCTGCTCCTCTCCCTACTTCTCTCCTCCCCTTCAACCCTCTCCCAAGGTCCTCATGCTCCCAATTTACTCAGGAGATCTTGTCTTTTTCTACTTCCTATGTAGATTATATCTATGTATGTCTCTCTTAGAGTCCTCATTGTTGTCTAGGTTTCCTAGGATTGTGATTTGTGGGCTGGTTTTCTTTGCTTTATGTTTAAAATCCACTTATGAGTGAGTAGATGTGATAATTGTCTTTCTGGGTCTGGGTTACCTCACTCAAAATGATGTTTTCTAGCTCCATCCATTTGCCTGCAAAATTCAAGGTGTCATTATTTTTTTTTTCTGCTGTGTAGTACTCCATATTGTAAATGTACTACATTTTCCTTATCCATTCTTTGGTTGAGGGGCATTTAGGTTGTTTCCAGTTTCTGGCAATGACAAACAATGCTGCTATTAACATAGTTGAGCACATGTCTTTGTGGCACGATTGAGCATCCTTTGGATATATACCCAAAAGTGGTATTACGGGGTCTTGAGGAAGGTTGTTTCCTAATTTTCTGAGAAATTGCCACGCTGCCATCCAAAGGGGTTGTACCAGTTTGCATTCCCACCAGCAATGCAGGAGTGTTCCCTTTACCCCACAGCCTCTCCAGCATAAGTTGTCATCAGTGTTTTTGATCTTGGCCATTCTTAAAGGTGTAAGATGGAATGACCCCATTTTAAAACTCACCTTCAGAAAGCTGATGCCACTCCCTCCCCATGCCCCACAACATGCACTGTTCACTTTTTGCAAGTCTCAGACTGTACTTTTTTCTCTTTTTTAGGCAATGTTTTACTCTATATTCCTAGCTGACCTTGTACCACTATGTATATAAAGCTGGCCTGGAACTTATGTAGATCATCCTGGCCTGGAACTCATATAGATCAGGCTGGCATGGAATGTATAGGCATCCACTCACCTAGTTCTGTCTCCCCAGTTGAAGGGTTAACTCTTCTTTGATTTCCAGTCCTTACATGACAATGTGACACCAGGTACATTGATCGTGTTCCATGGTTACAGATGGTCTTAGCTTCTCCCAGTTTGGTTTCTCCTTTAAAGATAATGCCTCCCATATCAGGTGCTTGACACACTAGACCTAAGCTACCCTTGGAGCCTCGCAGCATGAGCTACCATGATGCCATCTCGCCTTCCATGTCTGGCTCTGGTCCTCTTACCTATTTCTGACCTTCATATCTTAAAAATTATGTCAGCTGTATGTAGCATTTCATCTCCAGATGAAGTGTGTATGGCAATTATATTGAGATTTTCATCCTTAGCACCTTTTATACCCTCTTGTCTTCTTATCTTAGTTGTAGTTATTGCTTATCCTACTCATTTCTTTCCCAAAACATAAGCACACCATCCATGTACAAATACCTCTCCCCAGTATGGCAGAGATGGGCTTCTTCCCTATCTCTGCTGCAGGATATCTGGAGTATTTGGAGCTTCAACAGTGAGATGCTCTCTTGGATATTTTAAGTTCAGTGTGCCGACATGTTGATGCCTCTATGCTTTGGTATATTTTAATCATGTGCATCCTAAAGGCCTCACTAAATTACAGGGCCCTTGAGGGTAGGAACAGTGTCTATGGTTTCTGTTGGAGCTTGATTCTTCTATTTCTAAGCATTTCGTTGTTCCTTGCAAAGGGAGCACTTCTGACTTATTTTGTCTGGCTGTCTTTTAAATTAGCAAGTCCAACGATCCTCCCCTCAGACCAGACTGCATACAACAGATCAGAAACAGTGAAAGCACAAACATAAGGATGGGTCCCTTTTCTCATGCTGTACCAAAGACCTGGTCAAAAGAAGCTACACAGCAGGTGTATTCTGGTCCATTATTTGAGGGCACAGTCCATGCAGTCAGAGAAACACAATGTATGAGTACAGATCGTTCTGTGGCAGCCTCTTGATAGGGACCTCCTTCAGCCAATGGCCTTTGAGAGGCTGGACCAAGTGGGGCATGGTTTTGGGTACCAAAAGGCCAGTGGGACTGTCCTCTAACTCTCTTCCCACTTGCCACACCTGAATGTTGAACACTGTTCCTGTTTCCTCATTGTTAGAATGTTGGTTACAAGTTGTTATGGATAAGGGTCAGGAATAAAGCTAAACAAAGGATATTAGATTTAGAGTTCTTGTTTTGAAAAAAAAGGGGGGAGGACGAAGTGCTATAGGACAATGCTGTAAAGATTTGTCACTTGTATTAGTTTAATAAAATGCTTATTGGCCATTAGCCAGGCAGAAAGTATAGGTGGGATGACCAAAATAGAATTCTGGGAAGAGGAAAGGTTCAATCTGCAGTTGTCACCCAGACACAGAGGATACAAGATGAGAATGCCTTACTGATAAAAGGTACCAAGCTACGTGGCTAACACAGATAACAATTATGGGTTAATGTAAGAGTTAATTAATAAGAAGCATGAGCAATAGGTCAATCAGTTTATAATTAATGTAGGCCTCTGTGTATTTCTTTGGGACTGAGTGGCTGTGGGACCAGGCAGAACAGAAACCTCTGTCAACAACTGCTCACTCACAAACCTGTAAAATAGGAAGCAGAAAGAGGGTTAGAATCAGGGATAGACTATATACCACATGGCCCACCCTCTCAGTGACTTTTCCTCTGCTAAGCCCCATCCCCTAAATGTTCCACAACTTCTCAAAACAACTTCACCAGGTGGATATCCAATGTACAAAAGCAGGAGCCTGGGGGGATGCATCACATAGTAATCTCTTTCATGGGGGTCACAGTTTGAGCTAGTGGGTCCTCTCAGATGCTCTATGCTATCACCTACCTTACAGACTTCCTTTGTCCAGTGTTTTAAAAGATCTACCTAGAGGATCACAGATAGAGATAGTCCCATCTGGGTGACCTATATCCCTGTCTTGCTTCTACCACTTTCTATTCCTGTACTATGAACATATTATTCAGCATCTCTCAGCTTCAGTTTCCTCACAAGTTGAATGACATCCTATAAACAATGTATGCTGTAAACATTCGTAGTATGCTCACAATACATCACAACTTTATTTATAACATATATATTCCAGAGTTTTACATGTCTTTTATCATTTTGTAATGCCAAAATAGGATTGAGAACTTTTTCAAATTGTTGCTCTATGCATATAGAGATGTTATTCTGAACAATGTAGAAAGCTACAAAGAATCCCTTGTGTAGAATAGGGCCCTGCTTACATACTAATTAGGTTTTCTGGCAACTCAGCAATGTAGAAGTTCTGTTGACAGCAAAGGAATATAGAAGGAAAAAATATCCCTTTGAAGTATTGGTTTCATCTTCTAGCCTGTCTCAGAGTAAAGGAAGTCTCTAGGCAAACTCTGTCATCAGGTCCTGGGCTGAATGAACACAGTGACCCTGCCTCCTTTCAGGAAGCATGGCTCCTGAGGCTCAGCTGCCAGTCTGGCTGTACTGAGACAGCCAGCACATCAGGACAACTGCAAGGCCCTGACCACCTAAGTACTCAACCCCAGGCATACTTTCTTCTAGAGGTGGCAGGTACTTCCCTTCCCTTCTCCCTGGCACTCTCTCATTCCTGGATATCAACCCCACTGTGACTCCTGTCACTTTATCAGCTCATTTGCTTTCTGATCTGATTGTCTCTTACAATGTGTCTGATCAAAGGCAGATAGATGTATGCTCTCCTCTTCACAAGGCAGCTCCTATGTTCAGACATGTCAATGCATTGTCTTTCCTGGCAGTTCTTCCTCTTGTTCTCACTGGCGGTCTCTTCTTCCACTATCTTAATGGCTGTTTTATTTTCATTTATCCTAAGTCTATCATTTATGCTTATATTTTATTGTTATTTTTGTATCAATTGTCCTCCACAAAAGTACAATAAAAGAATGGGAGAATCACCCAGGGTTTTGTTTTAGATGGTGTCCTATATTCTAGAATAATTTTAAACTTGCTATGCAGCAGAGGATGACATGGAACTCGCTACATTCTTGTCTCTCTTCTTGAGTGCTGGCTAGAAAATCCCAGGATCCTCCTGTCTCTGCCTCCCTAATGCTAGGATTACAGGCACGTGCGACTATACCTGACTGTCTATGTGGATCCTGGGGATTAGAACTCAGCTTCACTTTCTTTCTCAGCAAGCACTTTACCAACAGCACCATCCCCCAAGTCCAGGAGCCTGTGTAGCCTGTGTTCTAATGTTCCAGCTAGTTTCCTCCTTGCCCAACTGTTTGTCTTCTCACATCATCCTTGCCTTCCTGTGTCTGTCTTCTCATCTGCTCATTCCTTCTGGAACTGCTCATCTCTCCTCCCCCTTTCCTTCTTTGGATTACCTATTCTTTCCCTCTTAAAAGAGTCACCCTTTCATATTTGTTTCAAACTCCACCCTACTGAAGCCCCCCCCTTTCTCTCCTGACTTTCTGCTGAATGTCTTCCTTCAAGATGTTGATATTGAGTTAGTCCTTGATACCTAGCTCTAATTTGGAAGAGATAAAGGCCAATGCAAAATAATAAGCCTGGGAAACAGAATATTTTACAGCAAATCTACCAGTTGAAGGATATTAAGTGGACACAATATGATTGTTGACAGAGACTAAAGAAAGCTATTCACAGAACTACCAATAACAATTTACTGAGTTCTACAGGCCATGGTGATTCAGAGATGAACAAGGCTTCAGTCTTGCCCTCGAGGAAAGTAAAATGTAGTTCAGGAAAGAAAAAAACTAGCTCACTTCTCTGTGACCTTAACAAAGGGAGAGTGTGTGAGGCAGCAATTCACTGGACAGATATTAATCCTCACACTGTGATTAGAGCTGTGGAAAACCCAGAAGTGACTCTGGCATAGCCTTCACCCTTGGGGCACATAGACTGTGCGAATGATCAATTTAGATATAAATGATCAACATGAAAAGCAAAAGACAATAGCAAACACAGAAACAAAATGCATAAGATGAAAGTCAGTAACAGGTTCAGAGGGAACAGTTCAAATAGGAAGAAGGGGACAGAGTATAGCACTGATGCTATTTTACTTGAGGTTTGTGACAACTTGGATTTGATACCTATTATGGGGATATCATCCTGTAGGAGCCAGATAGTAAACGGGGCTCATCTAAAGGCCTATTTTAGCTCTTCATGAGAGGTGCTGAGAACCCCCCTGTGAGTATTCTGAGTCCACGAATGCCTTGTATTGTGATTGATTTATAGTCTCTCTTTTCTATCCAAGCAAGGGAAGTGAAGTCACATAGTCTTCCCAGGTGGCTTCCTCTGTAAGGGAAAAAATGCTGTGGGAGCAAAAGTTCAGTGTTAGGAATCAACTGGGATATAAAGATGGTAATTAAGGAGGTGTTGTGGCAGCACATGAGTGTTATCGGTGGTATGGCAGGGCATGTCACCACGTGTCACCACTGTGATGAGATACATGACATAAAAAGCATAAAGGAGGAGACTAAATGTGGTAAAAAAAAAAAAAACTTCAGAGATCAGCCTAAATGGCTTACTTCCTTTAGCTAAGACCTAAGAAGTAAGGTTTTTAGCCACTTTGCAAGATAAACCTACCATCTTGGAACCATGCACTCTACACACAAGCCTGAAGTGGAACATTCAATATTGGTCAGAGTTAGAACCCAGGCAGCCCTTACACATGATGATAGTTATCATAGTAGAGGTTAGAAGGCATTTGAGTCATCTAGTTTATCTATGGCAGATTCTCCTGCAGAAAAGAGAGAGAAATGAGAAATTAAACGGATTGTTCATCATAATGCCAAAAACCAAGAAGGGAAGACAGGAGGAAGACATTTTAAGAAATAAGCTAGTAGTCTTGACTTTATTTCTATGGAGATTTGGATATTAGTAAATATAGACCCAACATCTGAGAGGCCTGAGGGTGAAGGGTTATCTCAGGAGTTAAGAACAGTTGCTGTTCTTTCAGAAGACCTGAGTTCAGTTCCTAGAATCCACATGACAGTTCACAACCATTTATAACTCCAGTGCTAGGAATCTAGTACCCTCTTCTGGGCTCTGCATGGACATACATGCAGCCAAAACATCTATACACATAAAATTTTTAAGAGAAAAAAATAAGTTTCTATATTTAATGCTTGGTCACCAGGAAGAGGCACTTTGAAAGGATTAGCATTAGGAGGTGTGGCTTTTTTGGAGGAAGTGTCTTAATGAGGGTGGGCTTTGAGGTTCAAAAGTCCATGCCAAGTCCAGAGTCTGTCTGCCGGCCTGCCAATCAGGGTATAGCTGTTCTAGCACCATGTGTGCTGCCATGATCCCCACCATGATAAAAATGGACTAAACCTCTGAAATTATAGGTAAGCCTCAATTAAATGACTGCTTCTATAAGAATTGCCTTGGTCATGGTGTCATTTCATAGCAATAGGACAGTGACTACGGATGAAGCTTGTACCAGGGAGCAGAATATTGCTGTGACCGATATGGGCATGCTTCATGTTGGTGGAATGTGAACTTTCAATCTATGGATTAGGAAAGCAGTTAAATGCTTCAAACTGGTATTGATGGGTCATACTAGTAGGAACATGGAATATAGATTATAATATTCTTAGAGGAATATAGATTATAATGGCCTGGCTCATGAGGTTTCAGAGGGGAAGAATATTAGTAAGTGGCCTAGAGACCATTCTTGTGGTATTTTGGCAAAGAACATGGCTGCTTTCTGTCCTTGTCCTAAAATATCTGCCAGAGGCTAAACTGAAGAGTTTTAGATTAATGGCTTTGGCACAGAAGATTTCAAGACAGCCTAGTATTGACTGTGTCACTGTGGTTATTAGTGGTCACACTTATGAAGATCTATATAATGAAAAGGAAAAAGCAGGTCAAAGATAAATACAAAATGTATAGTTTAAGGAAAAAGGGAGCACCGGGAAGTATAATGGAGCTAAGTATAATGCTCAAAGAGATATAAAAAATAATTTAAAGAAAAGCCTGATGCTAAATGGAATAAAGGGAATGGTGATCTCAGGGCAAGACCCCATCTATCTAAACTTCCAGCTTTTGAAAAGGAATTAAGGAAGATCTTCATCAGTGAAGCATACCATCAAACACAGAAAGTTGATGCAGATGTAATTGAAGGAGACCCATGTTCTTGCCCCAGCAAGCAGCAGAACTTGGTAGCTTTGTCTACTAGTTCTGGATTTAGAGTCAAGGATACACTAAAGGGGTCGTGGAATCCCCCTCTGAAGCTAAGGAAAGTCACTGAGGAAATACATGTGTCCTACGTGGAAACCCAGAAAGGCCTTTGCATGAAACTGTAGAGGTAAAGCCTAGATTGTTTTGGAGATGCCAAAACATTTGAAATGCAGAGTCATGGGACACCTTCCAAGGAAAGCTGAAAACTGGATGTGGACCCAGCCCAAAGGAGAGAAGCACGTGCAGTCAACAAAGCTTAAAGGAATTGGTAAACTGAGGAGCTCTTTGATATCATGCACAGAGGTGAAGAGTTTGGAGTTTTCCCTGCTGGATTTTGATCTTACTTTGACCCAAATTTCCTCACTGTGCTCCTTTTCTTCCCTTTCAGAATGTTAATATATATTCTGGAGCACTGTATATTATAATAATGTTATTTGTTTAT
>PVIU01029188.1:0-17908 GCA_004026605.1 Ondatra zibethicus
ACTTTTACATTTTCCAATTTTGTGGAGTTCAGGTATTTGTAGTAAGACCTAATGATTCTTTGAATTTCCTCCATGTCTGTTGTTATGTCCCTTTTTTCATTTCTGATTTTGTTAATTTTGATGTCCTCTCTCTGCCTTTTGATTTGTTTGGATAAAGGTTTGTCAATCTTGTTGATTTCTCAAAGAACAAGCTCTTTGTTTCATTGATTATTTGTACTGTTTTCTGTGTTTCTATTTTGTTGATTTATACCCTGAATATGATTATTTCCTGTCTTCTACTCATCCTGGTTGAGACTGCTGCTTTTTTTTTTCTAGAGCTTTCAGGTTTGCTGTTAAGTTCTAGTGAGCTTTCTCCATTGTCTTTTTGTGAGCACTTAGTGCTATGAATTTTCCTCTTAGCACTGCTTTCATAGTGTCCCATAGGTTTAGAAATGTTGTTCTTGCATTTTTGTTGAATTTAAGTAAGACTTTAATTTCTTTTTTTATTTCTTCTTTGACTCAGGTATGGTGTAGTAGTTGACTACTCAGTATCCATGAGTTTGTAGGCTTTCTGGGAATAGTATTGTTGTTAAATTCTAACTTAACTCCATGGAGATCCAATAAGACAACGGGGGTTAATTTAATTTATTTTGTATCTATGGAGGTTTGTTTTGTTATCGAGTATATGATCAATTTTTGAGAAGAAAGTATATTATTTTGTTTTTAGGTGGAATGTTCTCTAGATGTCTGTTAAGTACATTTGATGTATTACATATGTTAGTTCTCTTATTTCTCTGTTAAGTTTCTGTCTGTTTGACCTGTCCATTGGCAAGAGAGGAGTGTTGAAACCTCTTACTTTAGTGTATGGGTTTCGTTGTGCAATTCAATTTTAGTAATGTTTCTTTTACATATGTGGGTGCTCCTGTATTGGGGCATAGATATTCAGGATTGAGACTTTATCTTGATTAATTGTTCCTGTTATGAGTATAAAGAATCCTTCTCCATCTTGTCTGATTGATTTTAATTTGAAATCAATTTTGTTAGATATTAGGATAGCCACAACTACTTGTTTATTAGGTCCATTTGATTGGAAAACCTTTCCCAACCCTTTCCTCTATGGTAGTGTCTGTATTTGAGGTTGAGGTATGTTTTTTTCAAACAGCAGAAGACTGGATCCTGTTTTTGTACCCATTGTTTTAGCCTGGATCCATTCTTTTTATAGGTGAATTAAATCCATTGATATTAAATGATTTTAATGACCAGTGGTTGTTAACTCTGGTTGTTTTTTGGTAGTAGTGTTTGTGTGTTTCCCTTCTTTGAGCTATGCTGTTGGGGGATTATCAGATATCTGTGTTATGGTGGGTGTAGTTAACTTCCTTGGGTGGAGGATTTTCTTCTGGTACTTTCTGTAAGGCTGGGTTTGTTGATACGTATTATTTAAATCTTTTTTTTGGTCATGGAGTATCTTGTTTTCTCCATTGATGGTGAATGAAAGCTTTGCTAGGTATAGTAGTCTGGGCTTGCATCCAAGTTCTCTTATTGCTTGCAGCACATCTATCCAGGACCTTCTGGCTTTCCTGGTTTCCACTGAAAAATCAGATGTGATTTTGATAGGTTTACATTTATATGTTACTTGAGCTTTTCCCTTTGCAGCTCTTAATATTCTTTCTTTATTCTGCATGTTTTGTGTATTGACTATTATATGGTGAGTGGATTTTTTTTTTGATCCAATCCATTCGGTGTTCTGTATGCTTCTTGTACCTTTATAGGATTATCCTTTTTAGGTTGGGAAAGTTTTCTTCTATGATTTTGTTGGTTTTATTTCCTGTGCCTTTGAGCTGGAGTTCTTCTCCTTCTTCTAGTCCTATTATTCTTAGGTTTGTTCTATTCATGGTGTCTCAGATTTCTTGGATATTTTATGTTAAGAATTTGTTGGATTTATTGTTTTCTTTGACCAATGAATCTATTTACTCTATAGTATCTTCAGTGCTTGAGATTCTTTCTTATATCTTTTGTATTCTGTTGGCTATACTTGTCTCCATAGTTTCTGTTCCTTTACCTAGATTTTCCATATCATGAATTCCCTCGGTTTATGTTTTCTTTATTACCTTTATTTCAGCCTTCAAGTCTTGAATTGTTTCCTTCACTTGTTTGGTTGCTTTTT
This sequence comes from Ondatra zibethicus, assembly GCA_004026605.1. Classification (NCBI taxonomy): domain Eukaryota; kingdom Metazoa; phylum Chordata; class Mammalia; order Rodentia; family Cricetidae; genus Ondatra; species Ondatra zibethicus. Next base: position 2,144 of record PVIU01029188.1, read on the forward strand.
CTTGGGTTTCTTTGAGGGATTTATTAGTTTCTTCCACCTTTTTTTGTCTTCTTTTCCATTTCTTTAATGAGTTTTTCTCTTCCTCTTTAAAGGTTTCCATCATTTTCATGTTTGTATATAATAGTAAATATCGAAATAAGTTTAATGAGTCTGTATGTAGTAAGAACATCCATATATTTTATTATTGTTTGACCCTAAATTTATCTTGTTTTTTTTTCTCCCTGAGTGTTTCTCTAACATTTAATGTAGAATATGAATAACTCCAATGAATAAAATAAATATTTCACAGTCACAAAACGCTTAGTGAAACACTTGTCAATCAAAAAAACCACTATTTTAGAAAGAAATTGTGGCTGGGCAATGGTGGTGTACACCTTTACTCCTAGCTATTAGGAAGCATAGGTTTGCAGATTTTTGTGATTTTAGGCCAGTTTCGTTTACATAGTAAGTTCTAGGACATTCATGGTTACACTGAGAGATTCTGTCTTTAATTCTCCCCCAAAGAGGTAAGCACATATGAATAAAAATATAATGTAGAGTATATGAAATTTTTAATACCATTTTAATATTTTCTATATGGTAATTTATTATTATAAAAATACATTACAATGTGTGATAGGTGATTCCATTTCACTACAAAGATTATCCCATCTTTGAATCCCTATGTCAAATAGTATAGAAAGCAGAATGTGCAGCCATGATTTTTTAAAAATAATGTTTGAAACTCTTTAAATTTATTAACATTTATATTTCATTTTACAACACTGGATATTGAAGTAAAGCATGATCTCAAGAATTGTTTAAGCCTTGTTCATTCCTTTGTCTTTTATTTAATTTTATTTTGTGTGTGTGCTTGTGTGACTCAGTCACCTCACTGCACCCATTGTTTATTATGAATAATGGGAAAGTACAAGTTATATTAAAAAATCCTTTTAGGGATTTTAAATGTAGACTCAATTGATAAGTAAAACCTTGCACATTCTAAAAGTAAATCAATAGATTCATTGAAGAATTCTGGTCCATTTTCTCCTTTCCCAACCTGTGGTACCCACTACTGCACTTTAAGTCTTTATGAATTTGACTGTCGAAGATGTCTCTTGTAAGTCAAATCTGACACTATTTATACTTTTGTATATATGGTTTGTAGCTGGATAATACAGATTTTTTTCAACCCTAGTAACATGTTTAACACATTCTAGCATCATGAATGCTAGTTATTAGGGGCTGGACTTCTAGATGAGCACCATATTGATTTCTTTGTGTTTGATGACATAAGTAACCAGTGTCTTCAGCAATTGAGCCTTACCATTAGGTTTTAGAGAGTTACCAGTAACCTTGGAAATAACTTGTCATGTTTGGGCAATGTAATGGGACCCCTTTGGTAAACAACAAAATAAGAGGTAACCTATTCCTTACACTGGTGGTTTTACTCGGTGGCAAAAACTATCTAGATGGGGCATTGTTTCCCCCGTTATGTGGCAACTCTATACAGTTTCTTTTCATACTTGTACATATTTTAGAAAACTTCTACAGAAGTAGATTTTATATATCTCTCCATCTTCCCTCTTTTTCCATTTTCTCCATTACTCTCCCCACTTAATCCTCCATTTTCTAAATTTTCCTTTTAACTCCTTTTAACAATTTATCCAAAGTATATAATAAATAATAAAACAGTATTGTGATTGGCATACCTTAATATGTGATGTTGCTCTTGTCCTTTGCAGAACTTCTTTTTAAATTTTACATTTTTATTTTTTAACTCTATTATGACATACAGTGTTTCTCCTCTTCTTCTTTCTCTTTGATTTTTTTTAAGCTTCATGTAACTCTATGCCCATATATTTCTCTAGACCTGGTAAATTTTCCTGTAGGTTTTATTTTTTAAAAATTGTCTTTCTTATGGTAATCTTCTTCTATGTTCATATTTCATGGTTTTTTTATTTTTGCATTTTCACAAAGCTCTCCAGAAATTATCCTGTGCTTTCAATAATCACTGACCTTTACTGAACTATAAAATTCATTTTTTCATTTTTCTCATCTCTATTTTATACATAATACATCTCTTGGTGATTCTAAAATTGAGGTCAATGCCTGGTATTGACATTGCTTTTCTTCATCATTCTGGTTTATATTATCTTCACCAATTCTATCACTTTATTGACATTCACAATTACAATTCATTCTGAATTCCATATACCTATTTGGTTTTGTTTTCTTGGAGTTTGTGTTTTCTCTGAGTTGATAGAATTTTTAAAATCATTCTTTAGGATTTTGTATGAAAGATACTCTCAGTTATTTTCATTAGGAGCTGTTACTATGGAACTGTTTAATTCTTGAAAAGTTGTGTTCCATTTTTGCATGTGTTGCAATTGTTTTTTTACTGGGATTTAAGCATTAGGAAGTACCTTGCTGTATAAATTTTTCTTTTGTGTTTTCTCTTTCTTTACAATTTAAGTCACCTTTCTTCTTTTAGTTGAGGGTTTTATAATGTCATTATAAGAATCAAGTTGTTTTAGGTTTAAGGAGTTGCTTTTCTCTATGGAATTGATAGTCAGGAAGTCAGATATGAGTAAAGAAAAATTTATCTATTATATATACACAAATATATACATATATATGTAATTAGCAGTTAGTTCTGAAGTAAGCACTAATTTTGAAAAATATTATATTCCTTCATTAATTTTTATTTTTTAAAGATATAAAATGTTAAGTATAAAAAGATAAAGGAGACTAATAATATTTTATTGAAATATACTATTGATGTTTTTATACTTGGATCTCACAAGTAGGAAATGAGACTTCCTTAACAACCAAATAAAAGGCATTCATATGAAATAGGAATATACAAAAACCCTATCATTGTAATTCTGATCAAATTTAAAGTAGTAACATAATTCAAAATGGTTTGAACCTGTCAAATAAAGTAATTGTCTGAACATTGCTACAATATTGCTGTCTTATGAGCTGAGAAAAATATTATGTAAATAATGATAAAGTGCATTGTTGTAGGAGGCTGTGTGTTTGTTTCTGGCTGCTCAGCACTGAAATAACCACACAGAAACTGTATTAAATAAATCACTGCTAGGCCAATCAATATATAATATTCCTAGCAAGCTCTTGCATGTTAAATTAACCAGTTTCTATTACTTTATATTTTACCACAAGACTTGTGGCCTACAAGCAAGATTCTAGCTAGCAGCTCCCATCTTTCCACTCTGGTGGCTATATGACATCTCCTGACTCCTCCTTCTTTCTCCTAGCATTCAGTTTAATTTTCCCTGCCTAGCTCTACTGTATCCTATCACAGGCCAAGAAAGCTCCTTTATTCATTAACCAATAAAAGCAATACATATACAGAAGGATTTCCCACATCAGTGTATAATTTTCTATTTTTCATAGGCAATCAAGATTTAATTTTGTCATTTGAAATTTAAATAAATTTTTGTATTTTAAAAATATATGTTAGTGAATTTGCTATTTGATTCTATGTGTGTCTGAATCTGCTATTATAAAATTAGTAATAAATGTGTATTTTCCAGTGTTTATGTAAATCTAAGATTAGAAAATTAAAATAAAGTCTAACACTGCTAGTGAATAATGAGTTTTATGGTGCTTAGAATAGAATAAAAAGTTAATATCCCTTTGTTGGAAAATGGTAATTTTCAACTACATGAATGGTGAATCATGTTGTGCTTTAGGATTTTCTATATCCAGTAGCATTTAAGTTACCCACCCATTTGGGCATGGCTTCATATACTATAAATGCCAATGTAAAGTGTGGTTGCCTTTTCTTTGGCTACTGGATTCTGTTGCTGTTCCACATTTGAGCAAGGAACTATGATCTGAGTCTACTCCTAAATTAATAACCCTTTATTATACTCAATTCTGAGCTAGTGTGTCTTAAAGGCCTAATTGCTCTACAGCCCAGAAAGTCTCCCAGCCCCACTTGCTTAACTTGCTCTTACCTACTAAGCATTTTTTTGTAAAACCTCCAGCACAGCAAAACTGAGGGCATGCTATGAATTCAAAATTTACCAACGTCATGCACATTTCTCCCCACCCCCCAACTGCTGTCTTCCCTACTGCAAGACTATTTGCACAGCATTCATGTTGTGCTCTGTGCTCCTGAGTTCTGGGCTTCTTACTTCCTTACTGGAATTGATTTAATTGCTTTTAATTTGTCAAGCAAAGAATATTTCTCAATATTTGACTAGCACGAAGGCAGGAAACCAAAACAATGCTGGACTGTCTCTGGTCTGGTGCCAAAAATTGTGCTGCTACTAGTCATAACTCTGTAACCATGACACCTGTTGGACCATAAAGACTATTACACCTAAAACAATTTACCAGACATCATAACAAATAAATATTTTATTAATTAATAAATCAATAAACTTGAAAGTTATATAATTATAACAACATTACTGATAAGAATTTTAGTAACTTTTATGCTTATACTATGGATTATATTCTGGAAGGCTTATATGGTTATTATGATATGTCCATTTATTGATTATTATGACTCATTTTTTCTTTATATTATATCCTTAAGAAAATGGTTTGATAACATAGCCAAGAATGAGGCAATCTTAGGAATGATACAGTATTTACAGACAAATAATAAACAGATAACAGGATTAATACCATCCAAAATCAAAAATTACCTGAAATAATTAACACTATTGAAAAGGTTAACATTAATTTTACACACAAAATTGAATCCATATAAAAGTGTACTGAGAAATTATCTGAAAGGATTCACACTATTGAATTTGACAATCTAATTTGTTAAAAAGTTATGATAGGTTAGAAGATAAAGTATCTCTCGAGAAAGGCAAACTGCATACTATCGAAATAATGTCCAAGGATGAAATGTTATATTTAAAGGAAAAACTTCAGACCTTGGAATTACTTGTGCAGAATGAGGACCACAGGCTAGGTGCCTCAATGTAATCACTAGAAATATATACTGGCCAGGAGATTCAGGCTTTACAAAAGACAGTAGTAAAAAGGTTTGAAATGATTGAGGAAATTATTGGAGCTGATGAGCAGGGGAAGAAGGTACAAGAACAGGGTTTAATATCACCAGTACTTGTCAGAGATAACTTACACAGGGATTTAGATTCCTTCCCTGTAATGTACTATGGCAAAGCATCAAGTTCTAAAGGCACAAAAAGGATCTAAAGAAGGTAGATGCATACCTATAGGAATGAATGATCTAAAAGAAATTAAGCAAGTAGTAGTAACTTATGGTTTGCAATCCACATTTGTTAGCGGGATGGAAAAGCCATGCCACAAAAATGATTTCAGTTAGTTTCAGCAGTCCTGGATAATGGGCCTCAATTGATATGAAAATGTTATTTCAGGGAAGAGTTGAAATATTTAGAACAACAGGAAAAAAGAAAGGATTTGAGACATCCCAAGATCAAATTTCTGGTGAGGGTACTTACGCTGACCCACAGTCTCAAGCTCTTCACTATTGACATCTCTTGTCCCTGTGCCACAAAGCAGCCTTAAATGCTTGGGATAGGATTCAAGAATAGGAAAATGAATTGAATCATATACCAGGATTAAACAGGGCTAGGGAGAACACTTTAGTGACATTTTACAAAGATTAACAAAGGCTGGACAAATAGGAGTAAGAAACCCAGATGAATTCTAGTCATATTGCCTTCCAGAATTTCCCCAACAGGAATTTTAATGAAAAGGGAAGATATTATCTTAAAGTGGATTTTTTACTATATAAACCAATTTAAAAAATAAAAACTTATGTGGAAAAGTCTCTGAATTAATTTTAAATTGAAAATCAAGACTTTGTCAACTAGCAGGTATAGGCCCAGTAGAGATTATAGTGTCTTTTACTACTGATGACATTAAAAAATTATGGGAAGACAATGAACCTTGGCAAAGAGGCTGTGTTAATTTTTTGGGACAGATTAATAGCAATTATCCTAAAAGTGATAGAAATAACCTTATAAAGAGAACTACTTGGATCCTTCCTCACATTGTATAGCACACACCAATAACTGGAGCCTGTACATTCTATAATGATACAAATAAATCAGGAAAGGCAGTTTATATATCAGAAGATTTAAGTAAGGTGGAATAAAACAGTTATAATTCTGTCTAAAAGGCAGAATTATATGTAATTCTCATTGTACCAAAGGATTTTTTTAAAAAACCTCTTAAAATAGTAACTGATTTACAATATGCAGAAAGAGTTGTCTTACATATTGACACCACTGAATTTATACCAGATGATAAAGAATTGACTTCATTGTTCATACAGGTTCAAGTTATAATGAGAAATAGGCTCTGTCCCATATATATAACACACATCCAATTCCATATGGTTCTGACAGATTAGCACAGGAGAATGCAGAAATTGATCAATTATTGATTGGAAGTGTGTTGTAAACCTCCGAATTTCATAAGAAATATCACGTAAATAGCAAAGGTTTAAAGAAAGAGGTTTTATTACATGTCAACAAGATAAGGAGATTATAAAGTTATGTCCTACTTTTTATTTGTATAACCAAATTATTACTACCTGCAGGGAATAACTCAATGGGTACTAAAACAAATGAAATCTGGCATATGGATGTGTTTCACTTTGCAGAATTTGGAAAATTAAAATACATACACCACACCATTGACATTTATTCAGGTTTTCAATGGGCAAGTGATTTAAGCTCAGAAAAGGCTGATTCAGTAATCAAACATTTATTAGAAGCTATGAACATCATGTGTATACCTGCACAAATAAAGACAGGTCCAGCATATGTCTCTAAGAAAATGAAACTTTTTTTATAATATAAAGAACATTACAGGTTTACCAAGCAATCTTACAGGTCAGACAACTATAGAAAGATGCAACTGAACTATGAAGGATATATTAAGCAAACAGAAAGGGATGGAAAATACCCCAAGAAATAGATTACATAATGCTTTATTAAACTTGGATTTTCTTAACACTAGTGAGAAAGGAAATATAGCAGCAGAGAGACATTGGATAATAGAAAAGTCTTCTGAATTATATCAGCTGGTGTATTTCAAGAATGTGTTGACCTCACAATGGAAGCGGGGAGTTGTGCTACGTTGGAGAAGTGGTTTTGCTTTTGTTTCAACAGGGGAGTAAAAGTTATGGATACCATCAAAATTAATAAAAATTAAGTTTGAATAAAAGAGAAATCTCTTGAGAAAGGGGAATTACAGCACATCCACAGAGGTGACAACTAATCAGGTGGTAAGAAAACATCATGACGGTTGGGGCAAGGTTCTGTTCTTGTCTTTGCAGGAAAATATTCGTCTTCAAAAGGTTAAACAACCCTGGATGTCTAGATGTCTAAAGAAGAAAAGATAATTATCCAGATAGGTTCACCAAGCAAAGATAATTATCACTTATGAGGACAAGTCATCTGAGGGTAAGAATCTCTGAATACTAATTAAAACAATAGTCATGACTCACTTAAAAATCAAAGGCGGCTTTGGAGGTGGACAATGACTCTGTCCTTCTCTAAATCCAAGCATGTTGTTAAAATAAAAACTTCAGATATTCTGTCTCATTTCAGGAGCCATGGTATGGGACAGAAAGATAAAACAATTCAGAAAAAAAATACTTTTCTTCATACCTATGTTTGTTTCTATCATACCTTTCATTGAATATATGTCTACATAAATAATGTTTCAGTTTTCCAAAATGAACAATGAATTTTCCTGTAGTAAACTTTGAAGTTTCCAGGAAGAAGATGGGGCCTTACAACAATGACTCCTCCTGGTTGATACGATGTCATGATGATGATACTGCTACTATAAGACCTGTTTTGGGTACCAGCTACTGAAGATGGTTCTACCTTGCTTAGGTAAAATGGTATACTTTTTTACAACTTTCTGGCCAGACCTCCAAATAGTACCTTCAGAAAAACCCTACTGAATACTCAGAGACTATTTGCAATTATATAAGACAGTAATCTTGAAACTTAACCATTATTTTACTTTCACAGAATCCCATAGAAAGGATATTTCCCCCATCACAGTTGAAAGTAATTCCAGAAGACAACATCCCCTCTCCCAACAAAGTTTGCTCTCAGGGCTATCTACATCATTTAGGGTTTGATTATGACGGTTAAAGGGTTGGGGGTTGGAGGAAATTATGTAAGTTCAGTGATATCTTTGAAAAATATAAAAAAGGGGAAATTGGATGGGATAATAAATTAGTGTGACTTTATTCACAGTAATAATAATATAAGTAATAGAATGAATACTTGTGAGTTATTATTTATAGGCCATTTACATTGGTATAGTTTCTTATATATTGATACAAACTTAAAATATATTGAATATGTTCCTATTTTCATCTACAATATTTGTATACCTACACAAAGTTATTTTGTCATATTATATGCATGCATGCTTCTGCTGTTGATTAAGGAAGACCACCTGAGAAATCACCAGTAGGCCCAGATGTCAGAGTTCTACATCCAGAACAGATTCAAGACTACTGCCTAAGATAATCAAGCCTCACAGGATACTTATTCCACTCATGACTTGACCATAATTCTAAATTTTCTTTAGGTCCTCGTAAGATCATCAGCACCCCCAACCAGCAGGAAGTAGCCTGGAAAACTATTCCCACATTCCCCAAAAACTGACTATGGATATTTTCCTTTGTTTAGAATGTTGGTTACAAGTTGTTATGGATAATGGTCAGGAGAAAAGCTAAACAAAGGATATTAGATTCAGAGTTGTTTTGTTTTTAAAAAGGGGGGAAGTACTGTGGGACTATGGATTTTACTCTGTCAATTGTATTTTAGTAAACAGTTCATTGGACAGTAGCCAGGCAGGAAGTATAGGTGGGACAACCAGACAGGAAGTGGAGGAAGGTAAGTGAGAAAAGGAAAATTCTTGGAAGAGGAATGCTTGGTCCACAGTCATGACCCAGCCACAGAAGAAGCAAGATGTGACAGCCTTGCCAAATAACGTATTGAGCCACTTGGCTTACATAGACAAGAATAATGGGCTAATATGAATAATAAGAGTTAATAAAAAGTCTGAGATACTAGGCCAATCAGTTCATAAATAATGTAAACCTCTGTGTGATTTCTTTGAGACTTAATGACTGTGGGAACTGTGCAGGAAAGAAACCCCTTCAAAAGAATGGTGTCCAATGTGTAGTCAACTGGATCCACAGCCTGAGAGAACTTGAGAAGTAAGTCTAGACACAAAATAAAAGCAGTGTGCATGGTTTCTTGGTAGCAACAATTTCTCAAGTCTGCTCTGCTTGCTGGAGGCAAGCAAGCTCTCTCATTTGAAAGAGGCTTCCTGACTCAGCTTTAGCTGCAAAACCTTGTAGCTCCTTTAAGAGGTCCTGCCACGAAACACTTAAATGCTGTTGATGAAATGCTGACTGCAAGCTTTTTGGTGGCGGCAGGGACCTTGAAACACCATAGAATTGTTGCAATAAAAATGGCTCTGGCCAGTACCTCTGCCATGATCCTGGAATCTTAGAAAGTTAAGGAATGGGCTTGATCCAGCCGTCAAAGCGACAGCTTAAATCCTCTCCATATTGCTTAGCAAATTAAAGACTAATGTGATCAGAAAAAGAGAGATATACAATAAAGTTAAATTCAGATGAAGAAAACCTCTAAATGGTTTACATTGTTTTTAAAAATATATGTAGGCTTGGGAGAAAAAAGAAAAAGGTTCAAGTACTTAAAAGAAAAAAGAGAGAAGTTGGGTGTGGTGGGATACACCTTTAATCCCAACATTTGGGAGGCAGAGGCAGACAGATCTCTGTGAGTTCAAGGACAGCCTGGTTTACAGAGGGAATTCCAGGATATCCAAACATATTCAGAGAACCTGTCTCAAAAAGCCAGATGACCGAGATGTCTGAGTTCTACATCCAGAACCGATTCAAGACTGCTGCCTAAGATAATGAAGCCTCACAGGATACTCTAGTCATTACTTGATAATAATTCTAAATTTTCTTTAGGTCCCCATAAGATTTTCAGTGCCCCCAACTAGCAGGAAGTACCCTGGAAAACTATGCCCACATTCCCAAAAAATGAACTATGGATATTTTCCTTTATTTAGAATTTTGGTTACAAGTTGTTATGGATAATGATCAGGAGAAAAGCTAAACAAAGAATATTAGATTCAAAGTTCTTGCTTTTAAAAAGTGGGGGTAGTGTTGTGGGACAATGATCTAGACCCTGTCAATTATATTTTAAATTAATACTGATTGGCCAGTAGCCAGGCAGGAAGTATAGGCATGGTGACCAACCAGGAAGTAGAGACGGGGCAACGAGAATTCTGGGAAGAGGGAAGTTTAATCCTGCAGTCCTGCCCCAGCCACGGAAGAAGCAAGATGTGACCACCTCGCCTAATAAGGTACTGAGCCACATGGCTAACACAAGCAAGAATAATGGGCTAATATATGTTATAAGAGTTAATAAGAAGTATGAGCTACTAGGCCAATCAGCAATTTAGTAAAATACAATTGACAGGTTACAACCTATTTTCCACAGTATGCTTCTACCTCTGATCAAGATATTTACACACTGCTTATCTTTTGAGGTCATTGTACTCACCTGTTACACAGTTGTTTAAAATTGTTTAATATTCTAATATGAGGTCCTATTCTTTAAGTTATATAGGTAATAAGAATTATTGGTCAATAGTCATCCATGTTTGTCATACTTATAGTTAACCTAATCAGGTTCTTTAGATACATAGAGATTGTATTCTGCATAGGTAGGTAATCTTCAACCACTTCAAAAAGTTGTAGAATATGGCATTTATATAACTTAGTGTTCTGTTGATGTGAGACAGGATTGCTCCTGGAAGCACCAATCCATTACTGAAAGAATGTTGAGCACTGAATACACTCCACTTGGAGCTTATTTTCTTCTTGGCAACATTGGCCTTTGGGCAAGGAACTGCCCATGAATCAACCACTGACCAAATGCATGATGTCCGGACAGTGCAAGCAGGATACAAGAAAAAAGACTGTCAAATCTTGCCAAGGCAAGGTAAGACAGTTTTGAAACTATTTCCTACCTCTGAAAATGGTCTGTCAGTTTCTCTAGGCCTTAGCCAATGTTGGTTGCTCCAACATTGCAAATGATGCTTTGGGTGATTGCCCAGGTAGCCAGTTGTCTCTGTCATTTGTTGCACATTGTGGAAGTTGCTTGATTGTATATTTCTTACTCAAGTAATATTACTTCCCTTCTTGGGTCTTTGATGGGGCTGGAGACTAGATAGTTCTAGTTAGTTTCTTCTCATTACTTGGCCAAGTTATTTATAATACAAGACTTAAACTCCTTAGGATAGGATAATTATTGAAACATTTATCACATGTTTCTTGTTTGATATTGTTTGTCTGGTTGTAATTCTAATTTTTATAGCTGATATTTGTTCTTATTGTATATAATTTTATATTTGCCTTAGAGATCTCTTATTTAAACAAAAGGGGTAGGTGCTGTAGAAATTTCTACAGCCAGAAGCCTTTAACTTACTTGCCCACTTGGGCATGGTCTCTTATGCTATCTATAAATGCTGATGTAAAGCTCATGGTCACCCTCTCTTTCAGCTGTGGGAATTGGTTACGCTTCCCCATTTGAGCAGAGGACTATGATCTGGGAGTCTACCCCTAAAGAAATAAATAAACCTTTATTATAGTCAATTCTGAGCTAATGTGGGATTTCTTTTTAGCATCTGTCCTTCCATTTTGGAGATTGTGTTTTGAGAAACATTTTATGTGATTTATTTTATTACATCAATTGATGTAGGAAGACCCATCTCTATTAAGGGTAAGAACATTCACTTAGCAAGCTAATATAAATAGTAAAACTGACCTTAGTACTTTCTAAGATGAATTAACTGTTCTTTTATTCTGGATTCTGAGTTTTTGTCTACTTTTGTCTCCTGCTGCCTTGTGTTTTTTCATTATGGATAATAACTTGAATTGTGAACTAAATTAAATATTCCTATCATTAAATTACATTCTTCAGCTATTTTTTCACATTATTAAAAAAATTAGGTAATACTTATGAACATAGACTCAATTAAATTCATCAAGTATATAGCCAGGCGGTGGTGGTGCATGCCTTTAATCCCAACTTTCAGGAGGCAGAGGCAGGCAGTTATCTGTGAGTTTGAGACCAGCCTGGTCTACAAGAGCTAATTCCAGGACAGGCTCCAAAGCTACAGACAAACCCAGTCTCAAAAAAAAAAAACAACCAAACAAACAAAAAATATTATAAACATTTATAAGTAGAAGTAGAGACCATTTTGTGTAATTAGAAATTTTGGAATTTGATAGGTAAAATGAAAGTTTCTTTCCCTCCCCATAAACACACTACTAGTAAGAAATGAGGATAAGCAAGAATAGTAGCTTTAAATGAACATTTAAACTTGGAGGGCTTTTTCAGTAAAAGGAGTGCATCACACTAATATAACTTGCGACAAATCTTGGCTATCAGATTACCTCTATCTTGAATTAACTAAAATGCCAGCATCTCAGCATACCTATGGAAGATATGTTTCTTTGTATCATTTGATGTGAGAAGACTCACTTTTTATCTAGGCCACACCTTCTGGTAGCAGTACACATGAAAGGACTCATTCTCACTCTTCTTTCCATTTCTTTTAAATTTTAACTCTTCCTAAAGGAATAGAGATTTGAATTGAATACATTCATCTCCTAAATAAATTAGCAGCAAAACCTTCCCAGCAGAGTCCTTCTTCTACTCAAATCAAGGTTGTACTCTTGAGTAGAAAGCCATGTTCCATTAATCCTTTCAACTTCAGAATGTTTCTGCTTCATGCCAAAAGCAGCTGTACCTGCATACAAGGATCTGAAACAGACCCAACTGTTGACTAATAGCCTTTTTTGTCTTCAAAATCCTATGGTATCCTCTATGCTTAGCTGATGAGGACCTTCAGCAAGGAAGGCAGCTGGGAAGTTCTATCTGTGACCCACCAATGTTTTTGAAACTATGTGTTGCTTTCATCCAGCAACATTTTAACGGTTTTCATAAAGTAAACCTACATCAGAGATCATTCCCCTCCTTCCTCCTTTAGCCAAAGCACAAGTCTTGTCAGGTGAGTCCAGGACAGTAGAATGCAAATGCTTATCTAAACAATTACCATCTCACTTGCCTACTGAAGACCTGCAAAGGAGCCACCTCCAGTTCCTCGGCACAAGAGAAGGAGGATGATGACTCTGAAGATGATCTTACAGACTCCATGACAACAGAAGACTGTAGGATGAGCAGTGTTATTTACTCAACAGAAGAGTCTCTCTCCACACATAAATAAAAGAAAAACTGCTTTGGATAAACCATGTATCAGGAAGATACAAAAGTAACTCACTACAGTAGTTTTTAATGTGGAATGTGGAATTTTCCTGATCCTTTGAAACCACTGTCAAAAACTGACTGAATGGGATAACTAAAGCACTTGTTCTCACTCTTGTTGGCAGTTTCATTTATATTTTTGGTGAGGAATTCAGTCACTGATATTAGAGTGTACTTCTTACATCAATTGGACACCAACCATCTTTCAAGACATGCCTGGGATTCCAACACCATATCAGAATTGCTGAAAACTTCAAGTTTCATCAAGAACAATTATTAGATGATTGGTCATTCTGTTAAGAGATATTTGGAATTCGAATAGTTGGACCACATCCTTTAAGTCACTCTAGTAAATTCCGTGTTATGTATGTTTGCACACACACATATTTTATTTATTCCAACATTTTAGTTCTCCTACTTTAGAGAACCTCAGTTAATTGAGATTGTGGTATCAAGAGTGCTTCTGTAATTATGTCAAGTACCTGGACCAGGCTAAATAATGTAGCTGTTAAAATCAGCATGGAGAAATCATTGAACATTAAAATAATTTTCCTTGCTCTATTCCATATATTATATTCCATATAAAATATTCTATTTTACAGAATGTTAAAAGAAAATATAGCAACCTAAATTGATCTTCTGGAAATACAATCACATATGTCTGATATTTATTAAAAAATCTTTGGACAAAAATTGATTAAAGAGTAAATATACGCTGGAGTAAAAATATTAAAATTAGATGTTTAGCAATAACTCTGTTCAAACAAAAAAAGAAAAATAAAAGTAATTTTAATGTAGAAATTATTGGGTAATAAACTTTTATCTAGACTGTTTTTACAATATATATTAACTGTTTAGAATTTAACTTACATAAAAAGTATATTTATCATATTTGAGTTAAGATAACTGCATGATAATATATTAAAACCAAAACAATATTAAGTAGAATATATGAATCAAAGGTAAATAAATGAAAAACAGCTTTATCATAAAACAGTCTTATAATATACATGCATAATTACTGATAAAAAATGAAATATATTACAAATTAATAAATCACAGAAAAATGGAATAAATGTAATAAATGATTATAACTAATGAGTTAATAGGAGAAAATGAAGGAAGTTGAACTAAATCAGATAAATGAATTAATTAAAAATAAAAAATTAAGATGAATAAACATAGTAAATAAAAATTATAATTTAAAATTATATATAAACCTAATTAACTCTCTTCCTGTGCTGAGATCGGAGGCACAGACAGGTAAGGTTGTGCGAGCCTGGCGGTAAGGTCCCTACCAGTCTCTTTGCTCCACAGGACCCTGCAAATCCCCCCTGCAAGATCGCCCTTTCCTCTGTGGGGCCTTGGAACCCCAGCACTCTCTCTTCCTGTGCTGAGATTGGAGGCACAGACTGGTAAGGTTGTGCGTGCCTGGCAGTAAGGTCCACACAGGCCTCTTTGTTCCAGAGGACCCTGCACTGCCCCTGCAAGATGGCCCTTTCCTCTGTGGGGCCTTGGAACCCCAGCACTCTCCCAGTGCTGAGATCAGAGGTGCAGACTCGTAAGGTTGTGCGCACCTGGCTGTAAGGTCCCCATGGGACACTTTGTTCCACACAACTCTGCACCGCCCCCTGCAAGATTGCCCTTTTTCTGTGGGGCCTTGGAAGCCCAAGACTCTCGCTTCCTGTGATGACATCGGAGGTGCAGACTGCTAAGGTTGTGCATGCCTGGCTGTAAGGTCCCCGAGGGCCTCTTTGTTCCACAGGAGCCTGCACCACACCTCCCCCACATGTTTGCCCTTTCCTCTGTAGGTCCTTGGAACACCAGGACTCTCTCTTCCTATGCTGAGATCGGAGGTCCAGAAGGATTGGATGTCCAGACTAGACTTCCTCTTCCTGCACTGAGATCAGCTTTCCAGAGGGGTGAGTGTATACAAGCCTTCCTGGGAGGTCCCCACCCGCTGAAACTCCCCTGACTGAAATCAAAGGAAGACATGGGCAGGCACCAATCCAAGAATTCCTCGAAGAACCTGAAAAGCAACATGATAACACCAGAAACCAACGAGTATTCAACAGGAAAACCTGAGCAAACTAACCCAGAAGAAGTAGAAGAAATCGACTTTAAACATAACTTTATGAAAGTGATAGAGACCTTAAAGAAGAGGTGAAAAACTCCTTTGAAGAAAGGGATGAGAAAACTAACAAAAAGTTAGAAGAAATGAATAAAATCTTCAAAGAAACCCTAGAAAACCATGAAAAAGCAATCAAACAGGTAATGGAAACACTTCAAGACTTAAAAACTGAAATGGAGGCAATGAAGAAAACACAAACTGAGGGAAGGCAGGAGACGGAAAATCTGGGTAAATGAACAGGAACTGCAGAGACAAGTATAACCAACAGACTACAAG
>PVIU01029189.1:0-17847 GCA_004026605.1 Ondatra zibethicus
TGCCTTACTCCCTCCAGGGTCTCTTGTAGTTTTCCCACTGGTTGGGTGGCCAGGAAGCCTCAGTGATCTTTTGTCTCTGGGGTTACAGGTGCATGTGGCCATGCCCACCTTTATGAGTGTTGGACACTGGAACACAGACCCTCAAGTACTCCTACCTCTGTGCCATTTCCCCAGTCCTGGTTTTATTTATTTATTTATTTATTTAGGTTTTTGTTTTGCAACAGGACACTATGTGTCCCCAATGTGACCCCAAACTCATCAACCACCCTCCTGCCTTAGCCTCCAAAATGCTGGGACCACAGGCATGTATCACCACCTTAGCTGTTTGGCCTTTTATTTAGACGCCTTTTTCCATTCAATGTCCGATTAAAAGACCCATGACTTCCACCCTCAAGGAGGTTACAGCCCACTGGGAAGATAAAGCATATCCAAAACTGTATGGCAAGCGTGGGTGCTGGGCACCTTGAAGGCAGCAGAGAAGAAATGAAGGGGACTGGTGTCCCTGTGGCTGTATTTGAAACGGCTGGCCCAGGACACTCTCAGCCACTTTCCCTTATTTTAGAAAGCAGCAAAAACACACTAATTTAAGCCAACCACTCCTTCAAAATGCTGTTCTGTGACCGTCCACGGAGAGCACTTCTCTGTGAAGTTCCCAGGCCTGCTCTGGGCAAACAGGGGAAGAGGTAATAGGAGAGCAAGGTTGTGCCCGCTCTGGCTCCTGCAGGCCTCAACTCTAGCACCCTCCTTCTGTCAGACCTTACCACAATCCACAAAGCCCCAAACCCGCTCTCCTCTCCAGTCTTGCCCATCACAGGGAGGGAGACTGAGTGCTCTTTCTGCTGAGCTGGCAGAGGCTGGCCTGGCCTGGGAGGTGGTCCCCTGTTGAGTTGTCAGGCATCAGCTCCTAAAGCTGTTTTAAGCCAGTGGACAGATCACGGGTCTTTTCTAGAAGGAATCCGACCAAGGGCACAGCAACTGTTCATCTACCGGTTTTGTCCTTTTAGGTTAATGAGCATTTGGAACACTAATCCTCTTGGCATTATTTCTGCAGCAGCTTTATGTTCAATTGGCCCAACAAACCCACTATTCTCTAAATAATTACCCTGTTTTGAAGCACAAATTTGTGTCCAGGAGAAAGTGTTGATTTATAGGAACTTGTCACCTTAGGTGAATGTCTCCCTCCCCGTTACATTAAGTAACTCGGGATTAGGCTTTTAAAAATGCTGCTGGGACAGAACAAATTCTCTTAAACATTGTTTTTTGTTTCTTCTAAATACAGTCAATAAAGACAGTAATTGGCTGGTTTAAGACGGGGAAGGCTGACACGTCTTCACACTGTCTTGAATCCCTAAAATTACCTGCTTCCTTAGCACAAACACTGTGTCATGCAAACAAGTAGTATGTGTAATGTTTTCATCCCACCAATGGGCGCTCCGTGGCCATGCTATGTCTCTCCAATGGCCACCTTTTAAAAAATGGTAAAATATTATCCATAAAAGTATAAAAACATATAAATTATATGTGTGGGGTCTCCCTCAAACCTTAACAGTTTTATAGTAACACATATTTCAATAAGCAGAGCCAAAGTAAAATAAATTCCTCACATGCTAATTTATAAGCTTAATCATTTTGTTACAGTCATTATTTCCATTTTTAATACAGACTTTCTTTTTCACGTCAAAAAATATGATTTCATACCTAAAGATAGTTTTTATCTTGAAACTGTTTAACACATGCCAAAATGTGAAGCCCTTTCTGGTGTGGAAGAACAATATCTACTGCCTTTCTTTCCCATTTTTCTCCTTAATGGCATCTTCCTCCCCAGCATGCACTGGGGCACTCAAGGGCACCCAAGAGGAGTCTTGCATAACAGACTCCCTTCCCATCTGCTGTCCTCAGAATTTCTAAGCTTCATCATCCTTTAAGTAGAACAGATATCTTCACCACAGCAAAGCCAAGATTCAGAGAACCAAAGTGGATCCTAGAGCTCCCAAAATACAGCTCTGCAGTGAAGTCAAAGGTCCAACCCCGTCTCTCTGCAGCTTCCTGAGGGGTTGTCATTTAACAACGCCTGTTGTCAGCGATTTCATCTGTGAAACAATAGAACTGGATTCAAATGCCCAGGGTTAATTCATGCTTGAAGACTTAATGATTTCTTGGGTTCACTTCAGGTTGTAGTAGTAATTCATGTTGTGTTTTCTCACTGACCTAAACAGAAGTCTAAATGACTCTTAGTTGGCGGTAGGCTCTGACAATTTTGTTTTAAACCTCTGTGCCCCAAATGAACCCTTTAGTATTATCTGGCAGGAAATATATGTATCTTTTAAAATAATTTTTTAAAAAATATCATTCATGGCCAACTAGATAAAATGTTAGGTATCGGGTCTGGCCTTCAGGGCACTAACAATCCGACCTCAACCGCCTTCCAGTGTCTCCAGCGATCCCTTTACTGTTCCCGAAGCCACAGTCCTACGGAAAATGTTTTCCTAAGTCCCTGAAGCTGCCTCTTGCCCATGTGTTTAATTTACTTATCATTAGCTAGACTGTTCTGCCCACATTAACTCTTCAAGTCCTCCTAACTCTTAGGAGAGCACAGAATTTATCATCCAAACTGGCACAATTCTGACCCTGAGAGGGAATGTCTATGGGATGAGATAACAAGAACAGCAGTGAGCTGCCAGAGTGGGAACGTAATAGCTCCCAGAAAACCCATCAAATTCACACTTCATAGAAAAAAAGAAAAAAGAAAACTCTCATTCATCTGACCTTCTTTTTACATCGTTTTACTTATTATTATTACTGCCACATAGCTGAGCTATGTGTATAAACGCTTTTTCTGCCTAACCCAGTCTGAGTCACACCATGAATCAACATTACACTCCTCTCAATGCTTAGTTCATAGTAGGTTGGATGAGTTCCTAAGTAAGCCTAACTTCAGAAGGTTAAGACTTGTCCTCTGGAAACCAACACAGCTCTCACAGATAGGAACCAAGAGGCTGAAGAAATGGTTTGGTGGTTAAAGCACTTCCTGCACAAGAACAAAATCTGGAGTTCGGATCTCTGGAACCCACAGTCGTCAGGTGAGCGTGGGAGCCCACTTGTGATTACAGCCCAGAGCAAGCTGGCTGGGGAGACCAGCCTCATGGCTACCTCGGGGTTTGATGGAGAGATCCTGCTTCAGTGAATGAGGTGGAAGAGAAGCTGAGGAAGACTCCTGACACCCACCTCCAGCCTCCACAGGCACCTGCATACACATGCACTGACACATGTGTACATGTATATATACGACCATACACATACGGGTACACAGAAAGGAAAAAAATAGAGGAAGACACCATATTTCTTGGTTGCATCAAAGACCTGTCTCCCTTTGGTGATGTCCTCTGTTCACTGTACTGACACATTTGTTTGGTGTCCCCAACAAACATACATATGACGATGTTAAATTAGCACATATTAGCACACAAATGTATCACCCAACCCCTTGGAGCCATGATGACAATACATTAAGTTCTGATACAAGAAAAACTGGACTCTGGGCTTCCATGAGGTATGTCATGAAAATCATTGCTCTATCTTAGCAGAACTTCAGAGAACACTAGCTCTCTGGACAGAAGGCCGGGAATTACTTCTCCAACACAGTTTTGACTACCCTGGATCCCAAGGTATTTAATCTGTATTCTTTATAAGCTATTGACCACTTTTTGTTATGTGCTTGAGACAACACTTGGGGATCCAGATCTGTCTGCATTGATCTTTGTATCCTGCAGAGCACACAGAAAAACAAACACCAGAAATATTAAATGAATATTCACAGAGTTAATTTTGCAGTCGGTAAGCAAATGCTGTGAGCTTGCGCCTCGACTGCATTGAGAGCTCTGCTGGCCAAGCTGGAAGTGCGCTTGAATAGATGCCACCTTGCCCGCTTCATTATTTACTCCAACTCCTCAATATGCAAAACTCTATGAGGTAGAGATAATAAGTTTCCATTTTACAGAACACTACAGGTCACAGAACTGTCCATAGTGAGCTATTAAGGGGCAGCCAGTTCTGAAACCCAAACATTCTGCCCACCAGCCAGCTCAGTCTTGACCCACCCAGCAATACAGGTGTGGCATTTATCTAAAGAAAAAATTTATACTGGGCAGTAGTGGTGCATGTCTTTAATCCCAGCGCTTGGGAGGCAGAAGTAGGTGGATCTCTGAGTTCAAGGCCAGCCTGATCTACATAGTGAGTTCCAACAGCCAGGACTGCACAGAAAAACCCTGTCTCAAAACCACTATCACCCCTTAAAAGAAAAAAAAGAAAATATTTACAATAAATGTACCAAATGTATTTCCAACTTCTATTACTTTACTGAAACTGAGGGAGATCTAAAAGAAAACTTTCCCGAGCCACTGTTCTTCAGGGGCAGGAGGGGCAGAGCTTAGCATCCTGGGAAGTTAGAAGTAGAAAGCTTCTAACACAAAATCCACTTACTAGATTCAATGCAGACTCTTAAAGAGCTATGTGACAGTGTGACTATTCCTTATTATTATGTGTGCAGCATTTAATAATAATAAAAAAGCTGGCACATTAAAATACTGCAACAATCAAGGTATTTTGGAGACACTATCACCGAGGCACGTTAACGTCTGGAATGTGTCAAACATAGATGGCTTTTACTAAAAGTTGTGAACTAAACAAAAGCACAATCCAAAACTCAAAGGCTTATTTTGGGCCCAAGTGTGCTTCATTAGACTATATTCAAATACAAAGATGTGGGGGAAAATGAAAACTTACAGTCCGGGCCAGTTTTTAAGGTTCCTTTACTACCTGTAGGCTTCTACGTTCTTTGTAACAGTAATTAAATTTAAGCTTCACTGGGCTCTGTCCCCATTTGAGAAGTCTGAAGGCACGAGAAGTATGTGGCATTTATATAACAGGAAATATCTAAAAGCATTCTGCTGAGATTTCCTTCCCCCACACACCCTTCCACACCCAGGCCTTAAACTGCTCTCAAAAGACCTGCTGTGTGCTTCCAACAGCAAACTTCAGTTACTAGTAAAAACCAGCGTACCTACTCCTCAGTTACGCTAGAGACCGCATCAGCACCACAGCTGTATTTACGGTTCAGGCAGCTTCCCGGGCCTAGCACCTGACCCTCAGTGCTCAAATAGTTTAAAGCCATGCAGGTCAAATAAGCTCTCCTGGGTTCTCACGGAGGAATTAGGAGGAAAGCTCGCCAGCTCGGCTTCCATTCTCCACGCCCCGATCAAGGGGCCCTTCCAGCATCTGACGTGAATGTCGGGGAACACTCGAGTCAGAAGAGGCCCTTCCACCCCTTTCTACCAGCCCAGCCCCCACTCTCTGATCTACTCCCAAATCAACTTTGCCCAGCCATGGTTTGAACTCCCATAGGCATTTGCCCCGTCACTATAAGACTGAAACAAACAGAATGTACAGTGTTCGGGCCCAGGAGTGTCCAAAGTGTGTCAGAGGTGAAGACCTGGCAATATTCAAGGAGCTAAGCACCTCTTGATTATTAGTACCTCAGTTCCAGCACTAGGTACAGATGGCAGGGTCTTCCTCTATTAAATGGCACAAAATGCCTTTTCTACAGAATTCAGTGGCCACCGTGCCACGGGCACATCAACTGGAGGCTGTCACACAGAACTGACACAGAGAGCGGAGATCAGCCTCTGCATTTGGAAACATGTGCCCATGCCTGCAGAAGCCAGTCCATGCCCAGGGATTCTGTTCCTTGTTCCACCAAGGAGTCTTTTCAAAACAGTGAGTCAAGCTGGCCTATGTCCCATTCTGAGACCCTCGCCCACCAAAAGGGCTTGTGTCTCTGCTGGTTCCAAAGACAGGTATATTATAAGGTTTCTCGACCAGTGTAGACTTGGCTTAAAAGTTTTCTCAAGTTGTTCTTGATTTAAAATAAAACAAACAAACAAACAACAACAACAACCTGGTGGTGGTGGTGCACCCCTTTAATTCCAGCACTTGGGAGGCAGAGGCAAGTGGATCTCTGCAAGTTCGAGGCCAGCCTGGTCTACAGAGCAAGTTCTAGGATAGCCAAGGCTACCAAAGAAACCATGTTTGAAAAACCAAAAATATAAAAAGTAAATTTTAAAAAATGAGAGAAATCACTGACTTTGTTTTATTTTCTGTCTTTTGAGCTTTTTAATCACTTTTTAAAAAAAATATAAAATCATGTACTGCGGAACACCTGACTTTACAAAGTCATATATTCCCAAATAAAGAAGGAGGAGGATTAAAAAACATGCAGTCTGACAAAATGAAATTACAACATGACGTGACTCTGCCATGGACCTTCTTAACTGCAGCTCACAGACATCATTTTGCCCACACTGTGAGAGAATTTTAATTTCAGTTCCATTTTCTCATTAGCTGCAAAAACTCTAAAAGTACTGTTTTGTTAAATTGAGTCGATCCCAACTGAATAGAGTAATTCAGAAATCTCGTTCAATTGTCCATAGGAATACTAATTTCATTTTATCTAAAATTAATACATACTGGAACACTAAAGTAAGCCACTCCCACCTGCCAACTTATTTGATGATTCAATTCTATTTATAATTAAGCTATAAAATTATAAGGCACCCAAAAGTGAGATCACAAACCACTTTTGTATTATGACCTAGAAAAGACCATCTCTTCATAAAATGGATAATATCTAAATTGATTTTTAATAACTTTTGAGTACCATCCACATTGAATAACGTAAGACAAGGGGTACTTCTTCCAAAGTAACGTAGCAATGGCTCCTACTTTGGTTAAGTCAAACAATCAAAATGAAAAACAATAGAGGAAAAGTGGACATACCCTAACGGACATAGCTGTGCTCCCAAAACACTAACTTAGCCTTCAGCTTCTTTGTTAGATTGGCCCCAAGCCAAACCACGGAGACAGTCCTGTGTCCTCCCTGTCACAAGGTATGCTTAGCTTGGCTTGGACTGGCACAAGGACCACACACAGCCAGCTCCTGTAGCTGTGGCTCCAGGCCTTTCCTATGGGGTGAAATACAGCTCCCCCCCCCCGCCAACTCCCCCTCCCCGCGCAGCCCCCTTCCAGGGCACTGAAGGGTGGGAAACCACAGTGCGGTTCAGGCAGGAGCAAGCCCAGGCACTTCAAGAGCTGCTGCTGTAGGAGGAGCCCCTGGCCGCCAGCAGTCACCAGCACCCTCTGCTCACAGTGGGCACTGCGTTCCACTCCCCAGGCACTGATTTCCGACCTTTCCACGGGTCTGCCTGCTGCTCTCCTGCTCACTCTGTTCATTTTCTCAGCGATGTTCTCCTGGAAGGAACCACCAAGGAAACAGCCTCCAGCTCGCCCCTCTTTCTGTGCCCACACAACCACCATGATACTTAAGAATTAGGACTGGGAAACTGGCACAAAGAGCCCGCTCCTTTGAGTCCATCCCAACCCACTGAAGCACTCTAGAAAAGAACAACAATCAAAAAAAAAAAATCGAACACAGAAAATACTAAGGGTTTCTTGGGACACAAGAGACAGATGATTACATTTGAAAACAGACGACTTTTGATTTGGACCCTGAATTTGCAGAGAAGAAGCAATGCACAGGCTCCAGAAATCTAGCACCGACCTATGGTAATTGTGTGTGTGTGTGTGGAGGGGGGTATGGCTCATGATGCTTAGGAAGAGTAGAGGTCTGTGTGGAGTGGAAGTCATGGGGGGGGGCACAGGTTAGATTGTGTTCCCGCTTTGCAGCCTGACAACTTAAATTCCTGCGAATTAAACCAGTTGGCAAATGCCACTTGGAACCACACCTGAGGAAACAGAGGCCATGCCAGAGAGAAGGGCACCTGGGGAAGGCGCTAAACCCTGGGAGTGCAGGGGTCATGTACAACTGTCAGCAGATGCTAGAGTCAGCCGGCTGGCCGGCGAGACAACTCAGAGAGAGCTGCATAGGACATATGGGTGTCACATAGGACACAGAGACACAGAACAGTGGCTAACGATTGCTAGAGGACAGTGGTGGCAGTTAGTAATGGCAAGCCTTGTCTTACGCGGTAGCACTGCGCAGATGAATGTGCTAGTCGAGGCTATCCAGAGTGATCTTAATAATTAATGAGAAGACACTAAAACTGTTCAGTGACCCTTGGGAATCTTCAACAAAGCATTCAAAACTCTCCATAAATTTATTAAACAAGAAAAAACCCAGCAAGGTATGAACATGGCACATTACAGCTTAAAACATTGGAAGCATCTAGAAGTAGTGTTTCCACCTTTAAGAAAGGACAAGTGAAGGGGTTTGCTTCCTCCTGTTGTAGGCTGAGGGCAGGAGCACCCCCTCCCCACCACATCCCAGCCCTGAGGCGTCACAGCCCTCCTTTTTAGTCTGGACTGGATGCTGACAGCTCCAGCCGGGTGCTTTCAGGGATGAACTCAGGTCCAAGATGCCTGTTTAAAGGAACTCAGTGCCTCTGAGACGCTGTTTTATGCTGAAAAGTTTGCCTTCATTAAGTTCTTGAGGCTTTGAGACTGGACCAGTGACGACATAGTGCTCCAGTCAAACGCTTCTTCTCCAATTCTGGAGACGCTCAGCTCAAATCTGGCAGGGTTACTTGAACAGCATGCATGGCCAAAGTTTCTGCCACACTGCGTATATCACATAGTTTCTTCCCACTAGGATGTCTGAATATTTTCTAATGTATGAAAAATGTTGTATTTCTTCCAAAGCTCAGCCACAGAAATGCACGTTTTCAATCACCTGTCTGAAAGGCCACTGAGACAAGAAGCTTTAAAAGCTGAAATAACTTCTTGGATCACTGGCTGGATTAATAAAACTGTATTTGTCAGTTTAATATTTGAAGAGACTCTAGGAAACAGATGACACGGAGAATTGTATGCTCATAAATAACATTACTACGCCATTTAAATCTGAACCCCGACAAGAGTGACAAACATATAAGGAATTTGGCTCCATAATGTAGGTTGGAGACTGGTGATTTATATTGCCAACTCTGCCAGCTAGCTGAAGGAAAGGCTCACCCTCATAAGACATGCTTATGCCAGTGACTGAAAACAGGTCCCCAGCACCCCAAGAAGCACCAAGGAAAGGGGTGACAGTACGCATCATTTTAAAAAAGTCCATCTTGTTACTCTCAAGCGCACACTGCTGACAGGAAAACATAACATAGGAACTCTTTAAGACAATTCTATCTGAATAACAGCATTCTACACAGCCACTGTCACCACCGTAGGTCACACTATTACTGTCCAAGCTGGTCTGCTTCCCTCTAGCCAACCTCCCTTGCAATCTTTCTTTCATGCTCCCATACCTTCATCAAAACCATTTTATAGGTGTTTATAACATAAAAAATTAGGATCAGACATCTTCCTACAATATCCAAGATCCTCTATTGGTTCTCAGATCTCTCTTATGCTAAATCTAGCTACCATGACTAGGCCCACCACAGCTCTTCACTCATGGTCCCAAAGTCCAATTAGGGACCCACTGACTCATGAAGCCTGTTCTCACTTGCTCAAGTATCTCTTGATCCATGGTAGTTAGATGAGACAGATAGACGGGTGGATGGATGGATGGGCGGTAGATGGATGGAGAGATGGATGGATGGATGGATGGATTGGTGGATGGGTGAATGGATTAGTGGATGGATGGATACGTGGATGGGTGGAAAGATGGGTGGATGAGTGGATGGATGGATGGGTGGATGGACAGAATGGCTGTCCCACTAAGTCCTAATGTTTCCTTTTCTGAGTATCAGTTAACTACTGTGTCAGTAACATATAACGTAACATACATGACATCTTCTAGTCATTTGCTTTCCTCTGTCCTTTTATTCTTCTGATTACTGTGTTATGCCTGCATCTATGCAGATGCTTATGACAATGCAATGGGGTACAGCAGTTGTGAGGAAAGAGGTGTCAAAGGAAGGAAAGTTTAGGGAAAGTTGTAAAAGCAACACCAGTACTTGGAAGTTTGGTGCCTATAGTGTGCGTGAGAGACCAAGGAACCAGAGCAATTTTGGGTGCATTGCCCGCTGCGGGGCTGTGCTTCCGACATGCTGCCAGTGGCAAAATATCTATTGTTCTTCTTGAGTCTATAAGTAGAAGAGGTGGGCTGGGAAAGACAAGTGATGAGCAGATAGCACCACCATAGACAAAAGACTGAGCTCCATCCTAATTCAAATAATAAAAATTATTTTAAAATGATCATTGGAACCAGGCAGTGGTGGCACACACCTTTAATCCCAGCACTCGGGGGGCAGAGGCAGCGGATCTCTGTGAGTTCGAGATCAGCCTGGTCTACAAGAGCTAGTTCCAGGACAGGCTCCAAAGCTACAGCGAAACCCTGTCTTGAAGAACCAAATAAATAAATAAATAAATAAATAAATAAATAAAATGATCGTTGGATAGATCCAAAGTCCGAGAAAGAAGGACCTCTCTGGAAGATGCAGCCATTATAAAAATGAGCACATCGTGGGCACTGAAATCGTGTAGGAGAAATCTGGAGGTTGTGTCCGGTTCTTCCTTCCTCCATAACTCCATCCAAAGCTTCCGTCATTTCAAGACATTCCCTAGGAACCATAATTCTCAAGAATTGCAGAGAGCTTAAATACAATTTTCCCAATTCAATGAAGTCAGAAATTGCTATTTATTTTGAGTGGGTATTAAACTAGTGAACCTGAATAAGCCTTTGCATGAGGTACTTCTATGAGGTGCTCCTTCTGTATGAGAAAGAAAGACTTGTCTGGATCTCCACAGCAGGAGTTTGTTACAGTCTATACCACAAAGCACTACACACAACAAATGTATTCCTAAAAAGGACAAATAAATTGGGAACTTTAAACATAACCCCAAATAAAGTATTTTAATTACATATATCCAGATTAATTTCTAATCTAATTTAAAGGGTACTGAACAACTCTTCCAGTTATGTACTTATGAATTCACTCTGACAACACAGATTCCAAAGCCAGAGATGGTGCTGAGAGTAAAAGTGTGTGCTGCCAAGTTTGATGGCCTGAGTGTAATCATAACCCACACGGCAGAAGGCAAGGGCCGGGAGCTAGAGAAATGGCTCACAGTTAAGAGAACCTGCTCTTCCAAAGGACCAGAGTTCAGTTCACGTGGGTCAGGCAGCTCACAACCGTCTGTAACTCCAACTTCAGGGGAGCTATAAGTCATTTTTAGTCATGGTCTTTTAGCACAGCAACAAAGAAAACTGATACAGTCTCACCATGTAGCTCAGGGTACCTTGGAACTCACTCTGTAGGCCAGGCTAGCCTCAAACTGTTAAGCCTGCAGCCTCAGTCTCCTGAGTGCTAGGACCGCACTGCCACACTCAGTGCGGCAGAGGTGCAAACTGGGAGCAGAAGTTGTGAGTGAATATGGATAATCACTTTGTTGCTAAGAGAGACAGCAAAGATGTTTCTAAAGAAGCAAGCGTGTCTACCTTCTGAAAGCCAGGAGCAAGGACAAAACCAAGTTGGGCAATATCAGCACACACTTGTTATTCCAGCAGGGCAGAGGTGGATGACCAGGACAGTCTGGGCTACATACCATCCAAGAACTAAAAGAAAAACAAGCCGGGTGCACGCCTTTAATTCCAGCACTTGGGAGGCAGAGGAAGGCAGATCTCTGTGAGTTCGAGACCAGCCTGGTCTACAAGAGTTAGTTTCAGGACAGGCTCCAAAGCTACAGAGAAACCCTATCTTGAACCCCACCCCACCTCCAAAAGAAAGAAAGAAAGAAAGAGAGAGAGAGAGAGAGAGAGAGAGAGAGAGAGAGAGAGAGAGAGAAAGAAAGAAAGAAAGAAAGAAAGAAAGAAAGAAAGAAAGACAGACAGACAGACAGACAACCACCTTTGGTACATGCAGAAACACACCACACATACAGAGTCCAGTGAACACTCAGCCAGCTTAACCAAAGGAATCAGAGATGGACCTCAAAATTCTTTATGCAGTGTCTTCTATAATATTAAATGGGAGACTATGCATTCAGTCATGGCTAAGATCTGATCTAATTTAAAGACATTAAACATGTTTCTAAGTTTATTAAAATTCAAGATTCATTAGGAATGATATGAAAGTGGGGTAATACTACCAGATTAATCCTTGGGTAACTCTTAAACAGTTTTCTTCCCTAGTATTTTATCATCCAAAAACCCATTATTTGGTAATAGCACTAAAATAGGCATTTATAGATGCAGTTGAAAGGTGCGCCCCTCAAGCTGTGTGGGAGAGAGGCAGTCTCACGCGGGACACCCACGTTTGTGCTTGGCGAGGTAAATCACAATTTAAGGGTGGTTTCGGTAAGACTGTCTACTGCGGAGCTAAAGTTTCACAGAGGTCTAACATGTCTTATAGCCTGCTTTAGTGACGACGCAACCACCGTGTATTTTATAAACACCATTCCCATTCACGCTGAACAATGAGAATGACAAATGCAGTCATGTGCCATGAGTATCCTACAAGGAAAAGCACGTCTCATGATCGCTTTCCCATTCTCCCGGAGACACTTCCATGGTGTCCTTACATCTGAACACACTGAGCTCAAAACAGTGTCAAAACCCTGTAGCGCGCAAAAATCTCTCAAGACAAAATTTAAACCGAAGTCCTAAGTGAAATATGACAGAAACTTCTGTCCCATGTCCCATGATCCCAAACATGTTCAATTTCATTAGTTTCATAGACTTGAGGCAAGAAGTAAAATGCTTTTAGCAACTGTAACCCTCTGAAGCCCCCTCGGCTCCGCGGAGCTATACTGGGAGATCCAGGCGCCTCTGAGGCAGCGCTCTCATGCTAATGGTGCGCAAAAGCTAAGAAAGAACTGGGGCAAGAGAGCCTGGGAGATGGGCAAAATAATGCACTCAGGTGCTGGGCTCCAGATTCGAGACACATTTAAGTCTATAGTAGCACTGAGTGATAAATAAAGTGCTCTAAACTGTGTGAGGGGCCCTCCTCTACCAGAAGCGTCACCCTGCTGTGTAGATGAAGGAAGAATCACACCCATGGATTAGCCATTAACTCAACAAACAAACAAACAAAATCAGCTGTAACAGCCTTGAAGCTCGGTGGCCTGTCTGAATCTCAACAGCCACGCAGAAACACTCTATTTGAGCCACTCATGAGAAGCCAGCGGTGTCCCTAGGATCACAGTGTCCCACTTGTTTGCTTTCCAGTAATGTTAAGATGGCCTGGGTAGGGAGAGCGTCGGGGTGAAGTGTAACCCCCACCAATGCCAGGCCCAGCAGGCATCAGCCCATGAACAACTGAGCAGGTTAGAAGTGCTGAGGACCAGCCCTAGGAAACTGTCTCGGGGATTTCCTAACAACAGTCAAGTTTGGGACTACTAGATCTAGAAAAAAGGAAACATGCCGATGTGCAGCTTATAATTAGTTCTCCACTTTTCCGTTCCAGCTTGACTCCATTCTTTTATTTTTACCAAGTTCCTAGCGAGTTAGGTCAACTCCCTGAAAAGAACAGTCCTTTGCAACACTGAACCCCTACTGGCCAGCTCCTCTGCCTACCCAACAGATACCTTTTACTCCAGGAGAAATCCCAGCCTTCACTATGGTGAAGTTTTCTGTTGCTTCAGGGCTTACAGACACATCCAACTCTCTTTTAGGAAAACCTTCTCCCACATGGCTGGGACTGGGACCATTATGTCCAACCCACTGCCTACCCAGCAACCGGCCAAGACTGACAAATCATATTCAACTGCCCATAATGAATGCTATATATGTTAGGATTCTAATTATATAAAATATGCATAAACTATAATCGGAAGGTATACACAAATATTACTTTAGATATTATAATTACTTTTAAATTTCTTTAATATTATTAATCTTGTTTTTAATAATTACTTTTAAATTTCTTTAATATTATTGATCTTGTTTTTAATAACATTTTTTTAAAAAACTCTGGGACCTGCAAAATGACTGAGTGGTAAAAGCACTTGTCACTCAAGCCTAAAGACCTGAGTTTGATCCAGGAATCCATGTGAAGAAGCCAGATGTTCTGGCCTGTATTTATGAAGATATAAGAACTGTGTAGAAGCTCACCAGCCAGATAGCCTGGAGTACACAGCACAGCAGAACAAGCCAGACCTAGCTTCAACACTGTGAAAGGCAAGAACTGGCTCCCAAAGTTGTTCTATGACCTCCATAATACACTGTAAAACCTGTACTCACACTTGTACAAACCATACATACACACATGCACACACATGTGCATGCACACACACACACACACACACACACACACACACACATTTTACCAGGAAAAACAAAAGCCTGTCTGATTTGTTTACAAATAACTTGAAAATCAATATTGGGCCAGGTGGTGGTAGCGCACACCTTTAATCCCAGCACTCAGGAGGCAGAGGCAGGCGGATCTTTGTGAGTTTGAAGCCAACCTGGTCTAAACAAGAGCTAGTTCCAGGACAGGCTCCAAAGCTACAGAGAAACCCTGTCTCGAAAAACCAAAAAAAAAAAGAAAAAAGAAAATCAATATTGGTAAGAATTTTTATAAGCCATTTACAGTCTCTCACTATGAGGCAGTTACGATGTTAAATGCTTTTCAAGTATGTACAACTGAAGGAGAACCTTGCCACAGGGCTGCACAGTGGTAATACAGAGCGCCAAGCTTAAAACCCTGCCCTGGACCACTACATCATACTACTGCATGTCTGAATCAAGTAACCCTTATCTTCATCTGCAGAGCCCTAAGCCACTGGGAAACTGGAGGGGCACGGCATCTCCTGTAGTCATACGTCCTTGGGTTTTACTCTTGGTAGATCTTGTCACTTAAGCAAAACCAAATCTAGCCAGTATTGGAAAAGAAAGGGGAAACACGGTGGCTTCAAAATGATGTTATTGAGACAACCCTTGTTTCTGATTGCTAAAGATAATCATGTTTGGTTGGTTGTTATCTTCTAATTACAATGAATAGCGTTCCATGAACAATGAGCTTCATTAAACAGATCTTGTCCTGTTACAAACAATTAGTATGGAAACAACAGAAACCAGAACCTCTTATTAGTAAGACATATCAGGAATAAGTAATGACATCTGGGATCACACATTTTCTCTCTCCAATTAATCCTGGCAGTCATGGACTTAATTATTGCTTTCAGATATTAATTTTATCCTTCAAATGAATGACTGAACGCTCCAAGATTTGAAATTAATGTCAAGCAGTTTTCTTGACCCTAGCATGTACATCTTAGTATCAATCTTCAAGATGCTCTCAGTTTTGTAACTTCCTTTCCAATTGGCACCTGAAATTCCAAAACAGAACTCTAGACACAACAGTGAGGTAAGCGATCTCCAAAGATCCGACTCAAAGCCACAGTTCCCCAGATTCCCACTCACGCCGCCGCTACAGCCACTTCCTTTCCGTGTCTGTGTGGACAGCAGAGGAAACTGACTCAGCTAGCGGGATACTAGTGAACCAACTCACCTACTATCTAAAAGGAATTCATCTCTGCCCCTTCTCAGATGTGAGGTCATTTAAACAGAGGATCAAGCACTGGGGTTGGCTCTGAAGATGTCAGTGGCCTGCCAACTGTTGCCACGCCTGAAGGTGCAGAAGAGAGCCCACTAGAGTTTCCTTCTTCCTTTCTCCAGGGCCAGTCTTGATCGCATACATGTTCCCTTGCTGCCTGGAATTGCTGTTAAGAAACAGTTCAAGCTAGGAACACCAAACGGTGTAAAATCGTCACTTAACTCAAAATATCCATCACTTTCAATTTTAGTAAAAACTTGAGATGTATTTCATTTAATAATCTAGAAAGAAAGTGGCATAACACTTGCCTAAAAATGTTTGTATATTATTAAAAATACATAAACCTCCAAGAATGATGGAACCCACAACTCTACAGACAGCTCCCAATTATCCAAATGAAGTGCATCTCTGCTTAGCAGGCTGGAGTTACCAAACACGTTCCATCTCCAGGCAACTCTAATCAATTAATAATGGCTTCCTAGAGAACTGATGCCGGGCAGACAGACACAACAGAAGGCAAGTGAAGAGCAGAGGCATGGGCTGCAGATCTCTGCCATCCACGGCAGTGCATTCTGCTAAATGTGGTGAGGATGGCTCTCTTCTGAGCCCAAATGCCATGCCCAAGTCACCCACTCACTATTAATGAATTCTTAATGGAAATCAGAGGCTTTCAGGTTGATGGAATGTTAATCCAATGAGACACAGTTGACAACAAAAATCAGCCTGTTAAAGAATTTCAAAATGAAACACAAGTGTGACTTGAAGAAATGATTATTACTATACTTCCCAGCTGATCTTTTTCCTCTGATGATGACAAAATAGATTTCACTGCTCATTCTGGCCTGGACACTGGATTTTCTTATGCTTCTCTTGATATTCCTCATTCTGGGAAAAAAATGACATTTGCTTGGTTTTGACTTCACATATAATTTATGGAAGGAAACTGAACATTTCTGTGTTCGTTTCACAGGATACTGAACAGTGAAACCACCCAGCCCACACCCTAGTCCCCTTGGGTAACATCAGCCTGCTGCCGAATGTTGAGCCAGAACACATGCTACATGGCTCCATTCCAGGGCTCCTCGTACTGAGGCAGACTGGGAGCGTGTCCAGGGCAAGGGATGCACCCACAGAACAGGCAGGGCTCACTCCCCAATCACCACCTAAACATCATTTTGGTATCACAAAATGCACACATGTATTACTTAAAGGAAGACAAAACTGGAGCAAATCTTTAGAATAGCAGGAAGACAGAGTATGAAAAAGTTTATTTATCTGAAAGGACCTGAACACACACACACACACACACACACACGAAAACTCGGTGAAATGACAACATCAACCCATTCACAGGCACAGAGTAAGACAAGAGCATGAGGAGGGATGCCCAACAACAAAAAGTGTATGTGGGGCAGATAATTTGGCGTATTGTAACTAAATCTGTGCTGCTTATTCAACTGCATAAGAGTAACGTCAAACTCTTATTGAGCCCTTCCAACACTCTTACGCTCCTTACTAAGAACATCCCGCAGCAACCATTTATTTGATTTAAAAAATGTCCATAGTGCACTGCAAACAGAAGGGAATGGCAGTCATGACAGCTTCCTTGAAGCTGGGGCAGGGGCGCCCTTCCTCTTCCAAGGCTTGGGACGGACACATGTGCCAATGACGTATCAGCTGAATCATCCCTGCCAATAAAAAGGGCGACAGCTGTCACAGCTAGATCATTTCAGCATCCAGAAGCGAAGTTCCCTGGCCTGATAACGGTGCCTACAAAATACCTGTGTGGGCTGATAGCCTTCCCTGTGGGATTTGGACCAAACAAAGACGACCATTATTACTAGTTCAGTTCAACCCTGTCCTCCAACTCTGAGCTAGAACTGTACGGTAACGAAAAGGAATAAAAGGATTAAGGAAAAGCAAGGAACAACAAAGAGCCATTGTTCTTAAATGGTATTATTGTTGTCACATAAATAATCTGAGACCCTTCTCTACCAAATGTCAAGATTTTCTAATATCAAAATACTGAAGAAAACATAACATTAGTAAAAGACTGAATTCAATAGACTAATGGAAGCTATAACAACAAAACACACACACACAAACATGAACACTTGTAAGAGCTGGTGCGGAATGGCACCATTTCGCCTAGTGACAAGGCTGGGCGTTTCAGTACACGGAACTGCAACAAGAGCCACAGAGCAGGGAAACAAAGCCACTGTGTCCAGAAGATAACACTCAAAACCTCAGGAGCTAGTGACCCAAATGTAAAAGCTAAATCTTCAAATTTTTGCAAAGAGATACAAAACACAAGATTCTTGAGCAAGGAAAAAGAAAGTAC